>BQNB010171062.1:0-13609 GCA_026074375.1 Tanacetum coccineum | reverse complement strand
CATTTTGTATCCATTTTCACCCTAAGAAAACATTTAAAAAAGGGCTACGAGAAACTTACCTCAAGCTTCACAATGCGCGCTAATAATCTACAAACATAATTAACGGGTTACACATGGTCACGGATTTACGGCCCTATCCATGTAACCTTCCAATTGATGGATACTAATGTCTAAAATACATTTATATATATCCCATCATTATCTCTACACATTATCTAAGCTCTATACATGTTTTAAACTATTTTTCACACTTTTAGTTTATTGCAGAAATTTGAAGTCACTTTACAATTTTTTATAAAATACTAAATGACCTCTCTTGACTCCTAAATTTGAATGACATCAACCGCAATGAGTTATGTAACTACTATATTTTTTCATCCAATGAAAATAAGTCTAACTATTTAAAAAAATCAACAACATAAACTATCCAGATTCGGATATGATCTGCACACCAAAACGTTTGACTTGACTAGATCTATTTAGACACTTGGGAAAAATCTAGGAAAATTCAGGGGTTCTTAGACATCATGAACTTACTTCAGTAGAAATTTAATCAATTACAAAAATGTTTTGATAAGGTTTTTGACCTCACAAACACAACCCAAAATCTGACCTAAAATTCAGATTCGACAACGAATTTTGTAAAAAAAATTTGACTGACTTCAACCCACTTTTATTCACGAAACCACGAGGTTAGAAAGTATACCCTCTGTAGTTAATTTTAGAATCAATAAAATTGATAAAACCTATCTATATGACCGAGTTATGACTCTTACAAGTTGACCTAAAAATCTGCCGAGTTTTTAATTCCGAGTTTAACAACAATTAAACCTAACTAAACGCGTCAAACGCTATTAGTTATACCCTAATTGATTATTAAGTATCAAACTAATATGTTTACTGAATTTTTATGAAACCCTAATTCCACAAATTAAAAGGTTATAATTAATTGAATTAAAAGAAAATATTAAAAAGAGTTATATGAAAAACCTTTTAACTTGAAAGAACACAATCTTGAACCCTAAATTTTTTAAAAATCTTTGATGGTTTCTCCTTGTTTCTTGTTGACAGTCGACACAAAGAGAGGAGAGAAGAGAAAAACTGATTTTGGGTTTGACAATGAAATCTATTTATAAGGGATTCTTAGGGTATTAGTTTCCTACTCAAACTTGGATCCCTTCCCTTCCTTTTCTCCTTATTCCGACCCAACAAACACCCTTAATTATATTATTTTTTTTTTAAATTTTCGGCATACTATATATATATATATATATATATTTTACGTATATATTTTTAAAACTAAATTACATATTTACTTGAAAACCTTTAAATGCTTATACATAAATTCCAACTAGTAAATATTTATTTTACCTATAATTTTCTCAAATATTTTTATTACCCACTATATAAATGAATCATTGATTCCAACCTCATCTAAAAATATTGAATCAAAATTAACAATGCTTACTTTCGTAAATTATTTTCAAACGTTATGAATAACGAAATTACCAACGAATGTCTATCTCATAATCATCATTTCCAACGAAATTAAATGACTAAACATCTAAATTGAAACTTCTCACACGTCAATTGCAACTCATATACTTCATCACACAATATCAAATGCACTAATTGAATCTTGCATACTAACTCGTATCACATAACACCTAGTTAGGCTAACACTATTAGTTAAACTAACCTGGTTTGATCACGGGTATCACAGTATCCCTCACTTAGGGAAATTTCATCCCGAAATTTAATCATTTCTACTACTAAGAATTTTGCTTACCTAAATAAGGGTACAAATAGCAGCATAACAGCTATAAGCGAAGAGAAACATCCAAACTACATGAACCTCGCCCTTCCTCGAGGAAACTCGTCAAACACCTTAAATTGTGTAACAACTTGATTCATATCCTAATCTCGTAACTCATCAAACAAGAACTGTCTTAAAATTAAATTATGAGTTGTTACAAAGCTCAACGTTTTTGAAGAATCGGCTCGACTTTGGGTTTATTCTAAATATAACTCTAACCAAAACACATAAGAACATTTAAGGGTGCACTAAGGTCTTCCAGTAAACTTATGTATCCAACTTTAACTAGTACTTCTAATAATAACTTGCTTAATGAACAAGTGTGGATACTTAGTTTTCATGTAATCCTTAGGACATCGCTTCAAGTTTCAACTGACTTTAACTATCGAAATCCTACTATGCTTCAAACTTTTAACCTCACGATCCATAATCTCTATAGGTTCCTTAACAAAACGAAGAGTTTTGTCTACCTTAATTTCCTCTAAAGGAACATGTAGATTTGTATCCGCCAGACACTTCTTAAGATTTGACACATGGAATATGTCGTGTACGTTACTCAACTCTTATAGCAATCTCAAACGATAAGCTACTGGACTAATCCTTTCTAGAATCTCAAACGGTCCTACATATCTTGGTGTTAACTTTCCTTTCTTTCCAAAACACACTACACCTTTCCAAGGTGACACTTTCAATAACACTTGATCACTTACTTCGAACTCTAATGGCTTTCGTCTATTATCAGCATAACTCTTTTGACGATCTCTAGCCACCTTGAGCCTTTCCTTAATCAGTACCACTTTATCAGTTGTCTTCTTGTACCAATTCTAGTCCAATCAACTGAATTTGTCCTATTTCAGCCCAAAGAACAGGTGACCTATATTTTCTTCCATACAATGTCTCAAATAGAGCACATCGAATACTCAAATGATAACTATGTTATAGGAAAACTCAGCTAAAGGTAAGTGAGTATCCCAACTACCTCCAAAATCAATCACACATGCTCTTAGCATATCCTCCAAAGTCTGAATGGTACGCTCACTTTGTCCATCCATTTGAGGATGATAAGCAGTACTCATATCTAGTCTTGTTCCTAATGCTTTCTGCAATGTTTGCCAAAACCTCAAAGTAAATCTTCCATCACGATCTGAGATGATTGACACAGGCACTCCATGCCTTACTACTATCTCATTAATATAACGTCTTGCCAACCGCTCCATCTTATAATCTTCTCGTATAGATAGAAAAATGAACTGACTTAGTCAGTCTATTGACTATTACCCAAATCGTATCATGCTCACTACTTGATCTTGGCAACTTGGCGATAAAATCCATGGTAATCATATCCCATTTCCACTCAGGTATCTCAGGTTACTGTAATAAACCCGAATATCTTTGATATTCAGCCTTAACCTTCAAACAAGTCAAACACTTACTAACGTATGTAGCTACATCTCTCTTCATACCTTGCCACCAATACATATCTCTCAAGTCATGTTACATCTTATCCGCTCCCGAATGAATTGAGTACTTCGTCGTATGAGCCTCATCCAAACATCATCTTTCTCACATCACCTACTAATGGAACCCATATTCGATCCATAAAGTACATGCCTCAATCTTCCTTCTTCTCCATTTGTTGATCTAGGCCACATAATATTTCTGCCGGCGCGTTCTCTGCCTTGGACATTGATGTGTTTTAAAAGCTTTAAATTTATAAGACTGAAAATACCGATTTATTATATGGAAACACACGGGTAAAAGTATAACCCACGTATGTAGTATAATCCTTTTTAGGTAAGACCATGTCGTTCACAGGGATTTGCGTAGTGTTCGAATAATCAGATGGAAAATAAACTTTAACATATTTAAAGTAAACTGAACTGAATTTAACAATGAGAAAGATGACTACTCGGATAATTTCATATAACTCATAAGCAATGGTGATAATTACGATCTTAAACTTAGGACCTTAATTTATAAAAGGGGTTTTCTCGTCAGAAAACTTTTTCACAAATTAACTTGTTTAACTTAAGACTTATGTCCAGCTAACTCGATCAAGTGTGTCACTCAAATAATCCAGTTACTATTATATTAAATCTATTTTGTTTATCAAATAACGTAAGTGGATTTCTCGTCACAAACGATAAAGATCAAAGATAAATCTTTAAAACTATATAGTTCACAACGGGTCTTTCGACCTATACCGGTGTGTGTATATAATCAAAGTTGATAATGAAAGTTTATAAGATTGGACACGATAGGATTATAACATAAGCGTAAGATTAACAAGATCATAATTATACCAAACACTTATTCATTATATTATTTTCACCGAGTAGTCATGAGAGATTTAGCCTCTCATGGCTATGAAGTTCATAACAAAATTAAGTAGAATAACAAGAAACATACTATGTCCGGGTAAGAATATGGATCAAACTCTACCCAAAACAACTTTATTTGACTAAAACTATGATGATGTTCTTCTTCTTTCTTTGTGGTTTGATCTCCAATCTTCAAAATATTGTGGTGTTTATGAAGGGAGGATTGGAATGAAGTGAGGAATAGATGATTGAGTATTTGATGTTAGAATGGAATGATTTTGCCTTGAAATTCGTCCACTATTTATAGGCTGAATTTGGGTAAAAAGTGCGACGCATAAAATTATTTGTGCGGCGTACTTAGGGTGTCAATGAGATTGTCATTTAACTTTATTAAATTCTCATAATTGGGATAATAAGTGCGGCGCACAAAGTCTAAATGCGGCGTACTTGAGGTCTTTTTCAGCCTTGGTCCTTTCTTTTCTTTTGTTTTGCTTTTTAGTCACTGTAAACACTAGAACTTTGTTCTTTTTGAGCTCGGGATGATTCCAAGTGAACCTGCATATAATTCATGCTATTAAGTATCGAAAGTTCACGAGAAATGATAAAATATATATAAATAACGCCATCAAAAACATGTATAATTAAGGCGTTATCAAGTCCCTCCACACTTAGCTGTTGCTTCCCCTTAAGCAATTAAAAGCGAGAAAAAAGATCATTTATCGTGACGTGGAGAAAATTTGATTTTAACTAGTGTGTACTGGTTTAGTTAACTTTTCAGGCATAGACATATTATAGAGCACCTCACAAGGGAATGTGTTTGATTTTTAATTCACTGAAGCCACTCAGATAGGGTTTATAATTGTGAAGACACTCAGATGCGAGACATAATCTAGATAGCTACCATAGGCTTTTGTCAGACACATAAACATGACTGATGGGGCGTAAGCACCAGATAATATCTCAAAGGGGCAGAACTTGATATTGATGAGGGTGAATAGCATATACTGATCTCTTATACCGAAACTTAAGCCTTAAACTTTAAACTTTTATTTTTCTCTCTTTTTCTCTTTTTCTCCTTTTTTATTTTTTTATTATTGCGATAACTAAGTCTGGCACGGAACTTCTTCCTTTTAACTTTGGTTTCTTCAGCAGAATAGCACTAAAAGGGAGTGTTGCAGATACAGGAGCTTACGGGATGTATTTAACCTCATAACATATGATTTTGTCTATAAATTAATCTCATTGCGGTCTAGTAAATGATGATCAAGCATAAGTTCTGGAGCTACTAAATTACCGGCTCACTCAAATATAATTTTCAACCAATACCAATGTTCCAGAAAAGGCGACAAATTACAAATACACAGCCATAACGATGGATGAGACACTTTCAATTGCATTCAAACCTTAACTCGAACAAGCTAAAGGCATCAATTATTTTAGGTACCAAAGGTGGATACCCGAATGTTTTTAAGGCTTATAAATTCTCATAATTTAGTGGACTGGTTTTGTGCTAGTTATAGTGTCTATCCGGTTGGATTTTCCTTACTAAGAGCATTTTTATATTTAAAGAGAAAAGCATATATATTTTTTAGATTTTCATAAAAATTCAGTTGAAAATTTTTGGCAGGACAAATATAGAGAGATATAATTAATTTTTCCTATTTGGCTCCCCTCCACACTTAAGTTGAACATTGCCCTTAATGTGATAAATGATAAACTAGAAAATAGGAAAAATTAAGGGAAAACGGTACTTCCCGGGGCATAAAGACACGTAGATGCGAAAGAGCTATCCTTGAGCATATACCATAATTTTCCAGGCTTAAACTATAATACCTGCAAAAGTAAACATAAAAGCACACAAAAAGAAAATGTTTTTGCTGATTTTTTTTAGAAAAATAGAAATAGAGTAAATAAGTGGAGGAGGGACTCCTCCACACTTAAATAAAGCATGGGTTGCCTCCCGAGAAGCGCTTAATTTTTAAGAGAGTCGTTAGCTAGACTCCTACTTCTGGAGTTCATTCTTTTGGAAAGAAAGGATTGACTGCTTCCCTTTGGTCATTATAATCTTCTTCTTCATGATATACATTCAGTCGATGGCTGTTAACAATGATTGTTTTTCCATATTTTCTATATAGTTCAACATATCCGGATGGATATTGATATTTTACTACGTACAGTCCTAGCCAGCGAGATCTGAGTTTCAGCTGTGTGAATTTATATTTTGAGTGAAAAAGCAACACTTTGTTTCCATGTTTGAATTCTTTTCTCATCTTGAGTTTCCTGTCATGCCAGACTTTGGTTCTTTCCTTGTATAGACGAGAGTTTTCATAGGCTTGATGTCTGAATTCATCTAACTCATGCAATTGGAACATTTGTTTCTCACTAGCAGCGATGAGATTTGGGTTACAGTTTTTCAGGGCCTAGTATGCATGATGTTTAAATTCAAATGACAGGTGGCAGTTCTTTCCGTATAAGATCTTGTATGGTGTTGTACCGGTTGGTATCTTGTAAGCAGTACGAAAAGCCCACAAAGCGTCATCAAGTTTTCTTGACCAGATGTCAAGATTGTCTTTAATAGTTTTTTCAAGAATTATTTTAAGAGCTCTGTTCGTGTTTTCAACTTGACCACTTGTTTGATGGTGGTACGATGTAGAGAATAGGTGGATAACTCCATATCTTTTCATGGTTTTTTCCATTATATTGTTGCAGAAATGAGTTCCTCTGTCGTTTATAAGAGCTTTAGGCATTCCAAAATGGCTGAATAGTTTCTTCAGAAAAGTAATAACAACTTTGGCATCATTTGTTGGTAGAGCTTGTGCTTCGGCCCACTTAGATACATAGTCGACAACGACTAAGATATATTCGAATTTGTATGATTTTGGAAAAGGTCCCATGAAATCAATACCCTATATGTTGAAAATTTTGCATACTTAAATGCTGTTTAAGGGCATCTCATCACGTTTTGAAATATTTCCTGTCTTTTTACATGCTTCACAAAGGCGAACTTGAGTATGAACTTCTTTGATTATGGTTGGCCAGTAAAAACCTGAGTCTAAGACTTTTTTAGCGGTTGTGTTTGGTCTATAATGTCTACCGGTGGGTCCGTGGTGACATTGATCTAAAATTGTTTGCGTTTTTGGTCCCGAGACACAGCGTCTGAATATACTGTCGGAACATACTTTGAAGAGGTAGGGTTCCTCCCAGAAGTAGTGTTTGAGGTCAGAGAAAAAATTTGTTCTTTTGCTGGTACATCATTCCTTTAGGTATGATATCACTTACCAAATAATTCGCAAAGTCTATGAATTATGGTTCGTCTCTAGTGTTTATTTCCATGAGAGTTTCTCCAAGAAAGTTATCGTCAACTTTACCTTCATCACTTGGTACATATGCTTATCTATATACATATGCTTATCGTCACCTTTGGAAAGTAGCTGGAGCATTACATAAACCAAAAGGCATTCTTCTATAAGCATATGTACCAAAAGGACATGTGAACGTTGTTTTTTCTTGATCCATAGGATCGATTGGTATTTGAAAATATCCAGAAAAACCATTGAGGAAACAAAATACTTATTTCCTGCGAGTCTTTCTAACATTTGATCCATGAATGGAAAAGGGAAATGGTCATTCGCAGTTGCTTCATTGAGTTTACGATAATCTATACATACTCGCCAACCTGTAACAGTTCTTGTTGGGACAAGTTCATCTTTTTCGTTAGTAACAACAGTGATACCACCTTTCTTTGGTACACAGTGAATGGGGCTCAACCATGGGCTATCGGCGATTAGATAAATGATACCTATATCAAGCAATTTAACTATTTATTTTTTCAAAACTTCTTGCATGTTTGGGTTTAATCTTCTTTGTTTTTGAGCAACTGGTTTTTTGTCTTCTAAGAGTTGAATTTTATGTTTACAGAAAGACGGATAGATTCCAGGAGTGTCTGTGGTTTTCTAAGCAAAGGCTTGTTTGTGTCGTTTAAGAACAAAAACCAACTTGTTTTTGTTTTGTTTAGAGAGCTGAGATGATATGATGACTAGAAGGAAAGAGGGTTCTTCCAAGAATGCATATTCTAAGTTATCAGGAAGAGGTCTGAGTTCAAAATCCGATAGAGGTTCTTCAAGAGATGTTTTGATCTTGTAATCGGTGTTAAAGGTGATTTTTTCAAATGGTGGTTCTTCGGTGTCGGATTCAGATTCAGAGTTTTCATCGACAGTCATTGCCATAAATTCATCAAATTCAGCAACGAGTTTTTCTTCAAGGATGGTTCCTTCGATGGAATGGAGGATTGTAGTTCCTTCCTCGAGAAGAGAATCATAATCTTCTTCTAAGATTTCGTCAATGACATCAATACTGAAACATGTATCATCATTTGAATAGGAATGTTTCATCGCAGAATCGATGTGAAAGATCATTCGTTCAATCCTAACTTTTATCTTGAATTACTGCATCGGCAGTGTGAAGAAAAGGTCTTCCTAAGATAAGGGGAACTTTACTGTCTTATTCCATTTTAAGAATAACGAAATCGGCAGGGAAGGTGAATTTACCAACTTCAATAAGCATATTTTTGGCTATTCCAACAAGATATTAGAATGATCGGTTGGCTAATCTTATGCTCGTTTTAGTAGGTTTGAGAGTTTCAAGAGATAACTTCGCGTATAAGGAATATGGCATGAGATTGATGCTAGCACCAAGGTCGGCTAGAGCATTACATGAGAAAGTTTTGTTGAAGTTACATGGAACAGAACTTTCATTACTAAGGAAAGCTGCTGAAATTTGTTCGATTTTGTGTTTGTTACTTACGAGTTCCTTGAGAAATTTGCCATAGTTGGGCATTCTGGCTAAAACATCGATAAGAGGAACGTTGATTTGAACGGCTAGAATCATGTCGAGGAATTTTCCATATTGAGCTTCTATTTTCTCTTTTCTTAGGCGTTGAGGATATGGAATTTTTGGTTTGTATGGTTTGGGTATCGGTGTTTCTTTGACTGGTTTTGGTTTTTGAGTTTTGGACTGAGGTGTAGGTTCTTCGTCTTCGTCATCGCTATCGAAGTTAATAGGAGCTTTAGAATCATTTTGTTGGTCATTTGGGTTAACTGGTGGGTCATAGGATTTACTACTTCGTGTAAATATGGCATTTACATGTTTGTTTCGAGCTTGTGGTGGTTGGTAAGGTTTAGATGAGCTACCTTTTGGGTTAAGTTGAGTGTTACTGGGAAGAAATCCAGAAGGTCGACTAGATTGCTTGTCAGTATTTTTTTTTGAATTTAGCTTCAAGATTTTGGATTGATGCTTAATGATTTTTGGTTTTTGTTTTGAGTTTGTTTTTATGATCCATAAAAGTATCTTTGACAAAAGAATTGGTTGAGTGTTGAGCTTTTATAGAATCACTTAGTTGTTTTTGAAGGTCGGGTTTGTCATCATAGTGAGATTGAAAGTTGTCTCTGTTGTAATCGTTTCTTCCGCTTGAACGCCAATTATCACGGTTTGAATCACGGTCGCGGTACTCATTGTAAAAACGAGCACGACAGAAAGTTTGCATGAAATTGGCTTCTTCTTCACGGGACATGGGTTTTTCATCATCGTTATGATCAGGGTTTGATTGTTTTGAACGAGATTGGAATTCTTTATATAGAGCATCTATTTTCATGGTTATGGCATCCATTCGGGCCATAATTTTGGTAGTGTCAGAATTACTGCTACCTTCATCGGCGAAAGCAACGGGTTTCTTAAGAGATGGTTTTGTTTTTTGGTTTTTAGCCCAATCGAGCTTGAGTAAGACTGTCTTCGAGAAGTTGATAAGCTTTATTCGGAGTTTTATAGAGGAAAATACCACCAGTTACGACATTTAGAACTTCTTAGGTTATTTCGTTAAGACCGTGGTAAAAGATTTTAATGATATTGCCTTTGGACAGATTGTGACCATGTTAGTTTCTGAGCATTTCCTTCATACAAAGCCAAGCATTGGTTAGAGATTTATTTTCATGTTAAGAAAAGGCTAGAATTTCTCCGAGGAGTCGATCAAAAAGAGCTAGGGGAAAGAATCGGGTAATGAAAGCGGTTCAAAGTTCATCCCACGTTTTGATAGTTCCTTTGTTGAGTTTGTCCAGCCAAGTTTTTGCTTCTCCAGTGAGTGATAGGGGAAACATCATCTTTCTCACATCACCTACTAATGGAACCCATATTTGATCCATAAAGTACATGCCTCAATCTTCCTTCTTCTCCATTTGCTGGTCCAGGCCACACAATATTTCTGTCGGCGCGTTCTCTACCTTGGACGCTGATGTGTTTCAAAAGCTTTAAATTTATAAGACTGAAAATACCGATTTATTACATGGAAACACACGGGTAATAGTATAACCCACGTATGTAGTATAGTCTTTTTTAGGTAAGACCAGGTCATTCACAGGGATTTGCGTAGTGTTCGAATAATTAGATGAAAAATAAACTTTAAAAGATTTAAAGTAAACTGAACTGAATTTAACAATGAGAAAGATGACTACTCGAATAATTTCATATAACTCATAAGCAATGGTGATAATTACGAACTCAAACTTAGGACCTTTATTATAAAAGGGGTTTTCTCGTCAGAAAACTTTTTCATAAATTAACTTGTTTAACTTAAGACTTATGTCCAGTTAACTCGATCAAATGTGTCACTCTAATAATCTAGTTACTATTATACCAAATCTATTTTGTTTATCAAATAACGTAAGTGGATTTCTCATCACAGACGATAAAGATCAAAGACAAATCTTTAAAACTATATAGTTCACAATGGGTCTTTTGACCTATACCTGTGTGAGTATATAATCAAAGTTGATAAGATTGGACACGATAGGATTATAACATAAGCTTAAGATTAACAAGATCATAATTATACCAAACACTTATTTATTATATTATTTTCATCGAGTAGTCATAAGAGATTTAGCCTCTTCTGGATATGAAGTTCATAACAAAATTAAGTAGAATAACAAGAAACATACTATGTTCGGGTAAGAATATGGATCAAACTCTACCCAAAACAAGTATGGAATCGTAGTACAGCCCTTATTTTACTAAAACTATGTTGATGTTCTTCTTTGTTCTTCGTGGTTTGATCTCCAATCTTTAAAATATTGTTGTGTTTATGAAGGGAGGATTTGAATGAAGTGATGTAACACCCCTAAATTGGGTCGCAGCGGAATACGGGTTGGGGGTGGTACTTCATAGATCAATAACACAAGATATATATAAGAACGACCATTAAAAGCCGTTTAAAACTAATACATTGGATTTAACAAATTGTTTGTTACAAAAGCCCGAAGCTTCACTTGTTCACTTGTTTAAAATACAAAGATTTCTAGCCCATAACAGATATACAAAATGTAATGCAACAAAATCTTTAATGCATGACATCCAAATCAAAACCACCAATGTATCCCTTGCACCTCGTGCCTTATTGATCCCCTGAAAAACATTGCTTAAAATGTCAACATATTGTTGAGTGAATTCATAGGTTTATAAAATGTATAGTGTAGGACCGTAAGATTTCCCCATGATAATGCAACAGATGCAAACATCATAAAATGTAATTACGTTTTCCTAAGCTCATGACACTGAAGCTCGACATGTATGAAATGCAATATAAATTGCCAACATTGCCCGTGATGATGTTCTAACCCGCAACATCCTATGTCCGACATGGTATACGTTCGTTGTCCGGCAAACCGGCACAGTGAGCATGACTCACCCGAACGGGGATGTCAATCCCAAATAGATCTATTTATAACATTCGCGCTCACAACAGTAATTGACAGTTCATGATAATGGGCTCAGAGGGTTATCGCTACTTAGGCAAACACGTAATCGTAAATGTGAAATGTCCACTTGCGTCCAATTGTAAAACATGCATATGTTTCTCACCCCAAAACTTGTAAATCATTAAAATGTAAAACGTGGGGCTATGAACTCACCTTGAGTAATGAATATCAGATTATATCACAGAAAATGCGTCAGATAAACGCCGAATGCAACCTAATTAATTATAGGCCGTATAAGTACTAAGCATTTTGAATAACTACTACCATATATAATTCTATATAGCTACATCACCATCTAATTGCGTTTGTGAAATCGTATTTATAAAGTTAAAACGTTTATAAATATTTCATTAGTAAAAACGACGTAACTTTATCGTTTTAAGCCCGTTTCTTACGTTTCTTATGTCCACGCTTTCGTATTAAGACGAGTTGTCAAAATATTACATTTTCATATTTTTAGTCCTCTGATGAACAGTGGTTTTTAGCAGTTTATAAATTTATTTTTATATATTTAGTTATAGTAAAATCCGTAAATGTCGTATTTTATTCGCTATAACTCCATTTTTAGTGATTCTTTCGAGTACGTCTTCGTAATTAAAAGTTTTATAAAATTAATGATGTTTTCAAAATGTTCATGTCTGATATGAACAGTAACTTTTATAAAAATAGTTTTATAAAAGTATTTATTATCGTAAACTCGCGAAATTCATAACTCCTTCGTTATTGATTGAAAAATTACGATTCTTATTGTTTTAGAATCCTAAAATTATGTACTATCTGGGAAAAATAACAAACCTTATATATCAGAAGTATTTTATAACTTGTTTTTATAAAATTTCTTTTATAACGCGTTTAATTAACGTATAACTTAAAATTAGCGTATCTCCTTCGTTATAAATCGGTTTTTCGAGTTCTCTACATGCCCACGATCCTTGTGACATGTAGTATTTTATAAAATCATAAAATATATATGTTAGATTCGAATTTCAAACAGAAAGTTTTGAAGTTTGTGATAAAAACATGTTTTAAACTTGATTTTGCACTTTTAAGCGTAACCACCTTGTTACAAGTCTATTACAATACTTATTATCACATGTATTACATATTTAAAGTCCTCTAGTCTATATTTTGTCCAATATTGTCCAAGATAACAAGTCTTCTCATTACTATTAATCATAAACTTATTGTGTGAACTTTTGATTTACTAGTTTATATATATATTTTTATACATAAACCACAGGTGTACAATCTTTATACTTCCATCATAACATGATTATTAACAACTTATACTATGTTAACGTATATTAAAACCATGATCACAAGTAAAAGTCCATTTTACATGTTATTAAGCATCCTAAATGGTGATTTGCTACATAGAACTTATATATGCATAAAATCATAAATGTAAAGATATTAAGAGTTTTAGATGACCTTAATATGATGTAATGTGATGAACCACAATATCTAAACCCTTGTTTAGATATTAAACCAAAGCTTGCAAAGGTTAGAAAACCCTAGATTAGTTTGAAATCCTAATCTTCCTTTTCTTGCTTCAACACTTGTAAATGCTTAATGATTGCGGGTTTTTACACTATGTATATATAATATATAATATAATATATAAAATATATATAAGTCTAAAAATCAACAAGATCAATGATACCGAG
>BQNB010171061.1:0-13610 GCA_026074375.1 Tanacetum coccineum | reverse complement strand
CTGTCACGGAGTATATGGCTAATGGCTCCCTTAAACAAGTGTTGATGAGAAAATATAGGTATGGTATATAATTTGTGCGTCACTACCACTACAAGAAAAACTAGAACGGGCGACGAACTTTTCCCGGGCGACATTTGTCGCCCGGGAAAGGTCGCTAAACGACAAAAATCCATCCGACGTGGCACCAATTCTCATAGACTTTTTAGTCAAAGTATGTGGTGAGTTTCCCGGGCGACATGTCGCCCGGGATAATATTTCCACGTTTAACATTTGTGTTTAGTGATAATTAATGCGTGTTAGTGTATAATGTTTTTTGTAACATTTTTCCCGGGCGACATGTCGCCCGGGAAACATTTTATTAAAATTTATACAGTTTTTTAATATTTATAAAACTGTATAATTTTTTAATACAATGTTTCCCGGGCGACATGTCGCCCGGGAATATTTTTATTAAAATTTAGAAATGCAAAATCACCGAAAATCCTGGCGGCAATTTTTCCCGCTCAGGTATCCCGGGCGACATGTCGCCCGGGATAATGTATTTTATCAAAAAATTTAATTTTGCCTTTTAAATCATTATTATTTATAAAATATGTTTTATAACTATACATTTAAAAAGATACTTATAAAATATATAAATACTTATATAAAAACACTACGATTTCTAGGTTCGTTTCGGTCCGATATGCCGTATACTCTAACAAAAAATATAGTGTGTATTTTGTATGCCAATATGCCGTATTTTCTCGGTTCGGTCAAAATATGCACTACCCTTCTATAGTTGAACATGATATATTGTATACTTTTTCAAGATGCACAAAAACAAATATTCATTTAGTTAAATATTATACATACCACTTCTAGTAACACAAACGACTTACAAACAGACACTTAAACATATTAGAACGATAATCATACGAGAATTACAAACCGACGCTTAAAGCATACGAATTACATTCCAAATGACAAACTACTCCAAATCAAGTTTTCCCATGCTATTGTAAACTTTGTGAAATAGTGCGGCTGAATTAACTGTGTGTTGTTCCGGATGCATATACATTAACTGTGTGAGTCATAAAAAGTTTTCAAACGGGGGTGTCATTGTGGTAGAGGACGACCTTGGTGTTATACATGTTGACAACTCATCTGATCTCGCACTTTCTACAAGTTTGAATGACTTGGGAGGTGTTGAAGATCTGGAGGAATAAACTGGAGTCGATGAGGATCCTGGAGAATAAATTAGAGTCGTTGAAGCTCCAGGAGAACCAACTAGTAGATGGACTCGTTTCTTTTTCTATAAAAAAAATTACATCCGAAAGTGTTTTCGCGAGGTTGTTAAAGAGTAAAGATAATAAGTTTTAACAACTAACCACATTATTTATATATTGCACAAAAAAAATATGTGATTGTTCACGTTTGATCGTGGACATGCATAGTATAGTTTACCATGGGTTTTAGGTTTATACGATTCTCGCAGAACTACATCTCCGGCTCCACAAGGACACACAAAAGCTTCATATGACACCATCTTCACCATAATAACAGTGTGATATGTTTGTGGTTGTGATGGTAAGAATGTGTGTGATCTGTTGGTAATTGTGAGGATAATATGTTGGTAATTGTGAGGATAATATCTGCTTTTATTGTAAAAAAATAAGTTTTTGAAGGAGTATTTGATAGGTGTTTTTTTTGGCGAGAGTTTTTTGGCGGGAGTATAGGGCTGTAGGAAGAATTGGTCGAAATTTTGGATTAAGATCGCGTGTGGGAGTTGGTTGATTTTTGTTCTTTGACTATCATCGTTATAATGATAACATATCGACTCATCCGTTGAACATCTAATGTACAATGATAACATATCGACTCATCCGTTAAACATCTAATGTACAACGATAACATATCGACTCATCCGTTGAGCATCTAATGTACAACGATAACATATCGACTCATACGTTGAACATCTAATGTACAACGATAACATATCGACTCATCCGTTAAACATCTAATGTACAACGATAACATATCGACTCATCCGTTGAACATCTAATGTACAACGATAACATATCGACTCATCCGTTAAACATCTAATGTACAACGATAACATATCGACTCATCCGTTGAACATCTAATGTACAACGATAACATATCGACTCATCCGTTGAACATCTAATGTACAACGATAGCAGAGAATCATCGCGAAGAGGAAGATCAAGAAGAAAAAAAATTCACCAGAGATTGAGACACTTACTTATCATGTTCTAGCTACTTATGGGTGATTTCTAAGTAGTTTTGCTACCTTTGATATGACTATCATCGTTATAATGTAACACGATAACATATCGACTCCTCCGTTAAACATCTAGTACATCGATAAAATATCGGACTCATCCGTTGAACATCTTATATTGTACTAACGTTAACATATCGATAATCCGTTGAACATCTATATGTACAAAGGATAACATTACTACTATTCTGGTTGAACATCTAATGTACAACGATAACATATCGACTCATCCGTTGAACATCTAATGTACAACGATAACACATCGACTCATCCGTTGAATATCTAATGTACAACGATTAACATATGAATCAATCCGTTAAACATCTATTTTACAACGATATACTTATCGGACTCATCCATTAAACATCTAATGTACAATGATAACATATCGACTCATCCGTTGAACATCTAATGTACAACGATAACATATCGACTCATCCGTTGAACATCTAATGTACAACGATAACATATCGACTCATCCGTTGAACATCTAATGTATAACGATAGCAGAGAATCATCGCGAAGAGGAAGATCAAGAAGGAAATAATTCACCGGAGATTGAGACACTTACTTATCATGTTCTAGCTACTTATGGGTGATTTCTAAGTAGTTTTGCTACCTTTGATATGACTATCATCGTTATAATGTAACACGATAACATATCGACTCATCCGTTGAACATCTAATGTACAACGATAACATATCGACTCATCCGTTGAACATCTAATGTACAACGATAACATATCGACTCATCCGTTGAACATCTAATGTACAACGATAACATATCGACTCATCCGTTGAACATCTAATGTACAACGATAACATATCGACTCATCCGTTGAACATCTAATGTACAACGATAACATATCGACTCATCCGTTAAACATCTAATGTACAACGATAACATATCGACTCATCTGTTGAACATCTAATGTACAACGATAACATATCGACTCATCCGTTGGAAACGTATCCCCAGCGACAAGTAGCCCAGGATACAACGGATTTGTCGCTGAGGAAAATGGCAAATGTTGTAGTGTATCTTTGCTACATATTATTACCAACCATATATATTAGCATCAATCTCCGATCCTTAGTAATGAGAGGGACATCAATGATGGTTCTTCTTAAGATTTTTCTAGCCGAGAAGTATGGTTTACGATCCGAGAACGTGGAAGTGAAACCGAATGGTATCATCTAGTATGGTCACCATGTCGCAGTCATTCCATGACATGCTATCAATTATGGCTAGTGATGAAATTAAAAAGTGATTAAAAACACAAGATCGACTTAGACAATGGCACATAGAAAATGATGTTGATTTGAGCTTACTTCGGTGCCCAATATGCAAGTCTCAACAAGACTAATGGGAGGATAAAATGTTGTGGCTTCCTCCTTTATCTAAAAGTAAGACGGCAACAGACGTTGGCCGATTAATAGCGGCAACAACTTCATACTTTCTATGGCGTGAACGAAATGATAGAATACATGGAAAAGGTGACAAGAAAGTGGAGCAAGTGTCTAAGTATGTTGCGGATTCAGTAAGACTAAAACTAGCATCGATCAAGTTTAAGAAGAATGCTAGAGTTCGAAAACTTATGGAGACATGGAAGTTGGCGTTTGGAGCTAATGAGAACTGATTAAGTTCGAGTCATATACTAGAGTTTTTTGTATTCCATTGTTATCTGTTTAAAACGTCTAGTATAGTATCATGGTAGTCGTGTTTTGAGTGTGTTCAAAGCACGTAGTTAGCGTCGTGAAGAGTAGTTCATAGCTACTCTTTTTTGTACGCACATTCTAGTTTATTTTATTATATTCACCGGGTATAATCTCTTTACCAAAAAAAAAGAGATTGAGAGGGACGTCGTTTTGCAGACCCCCTAAAGGAGGGGGATCGAGCGCAAAAAGAAAACGAAAGTCTAGCATAGAAAAACAGTAAAACTAAATAAGCCTTTTATAAATTTCAGTTGTTAATGGACTATTTATAAAGAGTAATGGTTAATATGTAGGTTGGCACATCCCATCGTTCGCAAGGTGGCAGATTACGCGTTAGAAAGCTAGAAAACATGAAAGAAGCAATACACCCCCCCCCCCGCCCCCCCCCCTCGCCCCCCACCCCCTGCCCCCCCCCTCCCCCCCCCCCCCCCCCCCCCGCCCCCCCCCCCCCCCCCCGAACTAGTCGATATGGTTTCCGATCGCTCTTTATAACCCTGCCAAGGTTGTGGCCGAGACATCGGTCACAGCTTAACAATTGTAGCAATCATGCATATGAATACGATGGATGGATTTGGGTTTGGTAGCAATCATGCATGCCAATCAATATCCCATTCATTCATGCATGACGCAGCTAGCTTTCCTAATCAAATTTTCTTTTTGCCACCTAGCTTGCTTTTAAATCAAGTAAAATTAAACTAGCCAAACTTTTATAACTACTCATAAAGAACTAGCAGGGTATCCGCGTGTTGTGACGGCGGATACCCTGTGACGATTAATAAAAAGAATTTGATCCTGGTGAGACCTAGTTCACCTGTTTTTATCGGTTCCGACGGGTTCGTCTTCGGACGGCTTTTTATTGGCTAGCCGAACCGATGATGACTCCGGTTCTCGGTTGAACCCGTTGGTCCGGTACGGTTTTCAAAACTATATGCACCATCATTTTAGGAAGACATCATATGTACGCTTTTGTAGTTATATGATTTTAATTATTGTACAATGTCAATATATAATTGTGTTTTTAAGTAATGATGTGTATTAATCATTTATTAATTATTTTCATTTTCAAATATTTATGCAATGGATGTTTTAATAAGAGTATTAATTATGTTTTAATTGTCAAGTTTTAATTATGTTTGTATTGGTTGTATATTATGCATAAACATGTGTAAGTTGAAAATTCAATATTACTAAATATAAAAGGCTATTATGCTTTATATATAGTTAAGATATGAGGATAAATTTGACCAAAGACCACTTTGAGCCTCTTTTAACAGCTCATGAATAAACCTTCTAGTTTATAAAGCTTTAACTTCTAGTAATTACAATTACACTTACAAAACATGCACAGAGCTATGTTCGATAGCTGACACTACAACATTCAACCTTTGGTACTTTTTCCGAGGATATGTCGCCGGGATACTTTTCCCTGGCGACATGATGTCGGGAATCCATCGTTGGGGAAGCAGCGATGGGGATTGATTCCCCGGCTATTTTCCCCCGCGACATGGGGGGGGGGGTCTCCCCCCCCCTACGGGAAAAAAGGCTTTGCCATTAACTAATTTATTAATGAGTAACTGCAAAAATCATCCTGTGGTTTGTAGGTTTGTTTGCCGGGGACATAATTCATTCCTAGCGATACTATTAGCAATAATCAATCCTAAGTGGCAGATGTCGGCAATAATCATTCCTTATTGAGGATGATTTTTGCAAAACAGTTTAACAAAAGTTTTGCAAAAATCATCTCTAGGGATGATTTTTGCCGAATGTTTCACCACTCAGGGATGATTAGTGCCAATAGATTCGGCTAGGGATGATTAGTGCCACAAACTACAAACCACAGGGATGATTTTTGCAGTTTACTCTTAATTAATTAATTAACTAATAAATATAGTCAAAAGTTTCCCCAACGACATGTCGCCGAGGAAACTATTACCCAGTTTGACTTTGTTGACTGGGGAAACACTTTCCCCAGTGACATGTCGAACTTTCCCCGGCGACATGTCACCGGCTCCCAGCTAAATGTTGATGCACAACAACTGTTTTCCAGATTTGTTTCCGTCACCCCCATACTGTTACCACT
The DNA here is from genome assembly GCA_026074375.1 of Tanacetum coccineum. NCBI lineage: Eukaryota > Viridiplantae > Streptophyta > Magnoliopsida > Asterales > Asteraceae > Tanacetum > Tanacetum coccineum. The sequence goes on along the minus strand of BQNB010171061.1, from coordinate 7,530 downwards.
AATGATGCTCGTTAACTACGGTCAAATGTGGTCAAATGTTTCCCCAGAGACATGTCGCTGGAGAAAATGAAGCGGGAAAACTTATCGCCAACTATTTAATGTACTAAAATTGTGGTGTCAATAACTTTTGATATAAGTTTCCCCCGGCGACTGGTCCCCGGGGGGGAAACTTTTGGTAAATTTGACCGAAAAGTCTATACCACAATTAGTGTCACGTCGGATAGGTTTTTGTCGTTTAGTGGGTTTTCCCCGGCGACAAGGATATTATATTTGTTTAGCCGAAACTAATAGTTGATAATTCAAAATTAGTGGAAATATCAATGTCAATGATAAACATAGTGCTCGATAATTAATCCACTTTTAAGCTAATGATGTGGATGGATCGTGTGTCTTCTTTTCTATTGGAAAGCAACTTGAAACTCGTGAAATTCGTCCTTTGTAAAACCCTAGATCTGCCTCTCGAAGAATGTCGCCACTACCCCCCCCAGGACCCCCCCGACCCCTCATCCCCTTATACTTATAGTGAGTGTGTGGTGTGTGAGAGATCAACTCATTACGACGTAGAGGCTTATTCAGCTCTACGCCGATCTAACTGTGTGTGTGTGTGTGGATTTCCTTGGTTGTCTTTATTTCTTTACGACGTAAGTACGTAACGCGTATATGTTCCTATGACGCAAAAGCTATGCCAAAATATTGCCAAGGTCTTCAAATACTCTAGGGCGTAAGGACAAGTATGTAATTGAGTTGTCTTCGTACTTCGTGCTTTCACTGGTTGTTTTTTTTGAACGACGATTTATTAAAAACCACTAGCAAGGAGCTCGATCAACAAGAACATATAAGGGTTCTTAGCCAATCGTCCCTTGTACGAGCTTTACTTGCCTGAATTTACACCAATAAAAATGAAACTAGGGAACTAAATGATTAAATAAGATGTGTTTTGAGATCATTATTGTGTCAACAAAGCTGTGTTGCTAAGTTCCCCAATTTACCCACACACTCACTCTTACTCGCACGCTCTACACCTCAAGACAGCCACCCCTGTTTGAGTTTGGATTGGAATCCGAATAGAAACAACCAAAACTTGTCATTCCTCGGAAGAATTCAATTCCGAATGTCGATATTCCACCAAGAAATATCTTACGCATTATCTGTCTCACTACAACACAATTGAAAGAAAATATGGTTGTCGGTTTCACACGGCATTACACTCTCGCTCGCGCGCTCTCAACAATCGAATCAATATTCCATTACCCCCCACCTGTCAGAGGCTCGATTAATCGCTCTCTCATCTCACGCCGGAAGCGCGTTAGATTTCAGCGCGCCCCCCAAGACCCCTCATACCGATATTGTGTGTATTGCGCACGAATTTTCCCTCCCCCCCTCCCCCCCCACCTAGTCGGCAAACTAAAGTGTCTGAAAACTCGCACCGCACACATCCCTCTCGCCCCTCTTCGAATTGAAGCCACTCAAAAAACGCAACACAACCTCGCACTCATGTAGATAGAAAGCGCTCAAACCGCGCTCTCGATCTTCCAAGGCACGTGAGTTAGTCATCCGACGAAATCTCAGCCAAAGAGTTAAGGATTTGCATTCTCTTCAATTCCACTTCTCTCGCTTTTCTTCGAAATGAGCGCTATCTAAACTTGAACTGCATTCAATTTGAACTACTGTTGCATCTTGATTTGTCACGCAAGAGCGAACTACGTGGGAAAGCTCTTGTGACACTCCGCCTTCATACCAATTGTCGAGCCAGAACCGCGTGTTCCCCCCATTCCCCAGCTTCAATCGGGGATGTTAATCCCCCCCCCCCCGGAACATTATACCCGGACTTGTAACACCTTACTTCGTTGAACTATCGATGTCAGCACAAAGTTCGAACTCCACCAGAAAACTCGCCTTGTTCCAAATTCCCGTCCGCACACCATAAAATAGCCCCTAATCACTTTAGTCCCATAAGGACACATTTCCCTGAAACATAGAACGCCAACCACTTGGCATGAAGCTCGCGCCACTCGCCTCGCGCGCCTTCTCTCAATGCTTGAAACACTAAACGCCCTTTATCCTTCCAGATGTTAGGACCTTGTTTCCATCTCGCTCACCAACGCTCTCGCTTTGTTACTCTCTCCGGTATCCCCCCCCCTCCCCCAAGTGTGTGTTAACGCTCTCCACGACTACGAATAGATTCAGAGATTTATGAATACTCGAGGGAAACCCTTAAAAATGGTCATATGGAAGATTGACAATAGATCCTAACACGGACTTAGCTCTCGCTCGGGCTCAGTCTGCTCCGATTGAAAGGAGTTTTCACCCCAATCCCATTCCATCTAAGAAAGCGAGAAACACCTTGTCCACCACCCTTGTCGCGCCAAGCTCGCACACGCCTTTGAATATTTCATTTCTCCCAACTTTAGTACCCAAATAAGTGAATGGAGTCTTAAGGACCAGACAACCCATGTTTAGATGCCGCGTTTTAAAACCATCCGCTCTCTTCAACGTTAACACCCATAACGCTTACTCACGCGCTCAATGTTAATACGAAGGACCTAGAGATATAGAGAGAAATGACATCCCAAAACTCGAACTAACGAATCGATATTGTGCTCCTCCATTGGGCCAAGAAAAGATTGCATCATCCGCATAAACTCTCATGCTCGCTCACTCATTCACCATCGGAATTAATTTTCGCTCCTGCCCCGTAAACAAAACCCGGCATCTACCCACGTTGAAAATAAAAGATCGCGCAATGTCTCCCTAATAAGAATGATAATAAGGGGATAAAGGATCACCTTGTTTAAAGACACTCTAAAAAATTAGAAATTCCTGTAGGATCTCCGTTGACAAGTGTGGACACACTGGATGATCAAGAAAACTTCGCGCTCTCTCAAGCTCCTCCATCTTTCACCTAAAACCAAATATATCTAACCTCTCTCATCCACTAAAATCCAGCTTACTCAACAAAATCTTTTCAAATAACAAACCACACTATCTACAAAAAAAACATCTACACAAATCCTACCCCCACCACCCCCCCTCCCACCTCCACAAATTCCTACACTTCTAATAATACCTCTCCCAACATATAAAATCACCACAAATACAGAATAATACCTCCCCTCACCCCACACTTAATCCCATCAAAACTACACCAAATACACCTACTCACCCCACTACACTGCGCACACACTCAACGTGTGTATGTTCCCCTCACATATTCAATACTTCACCCCTCCATAACAATAATACTCTAACCACAACTTACATACAACCCATCCTCCCACTACCCCTCATCCACACCTAAACACCCACCCTTCCCCCCCATCTTACCCCTCATCCCCCCCCCCATTCACCCCCCTAGATAGACACTCCACCTACCTCCACCCAAAACTCCCCACCACAACCCACCACCAACATCCACTAAAACACACCCACCCAAAATACCACCCCCATTACTTTCTTCATACCCATAGATTTACACCCACCCTATCAACCAACAATACCCTAGATCTCATCACACACACGCTCACACATAAAAAAAACAACCTCCCTACCACATCCCCATACACATACCACACCACCCCCCCCACCCCCACCCACCCAACCCCACCACCACCCCCACCCCCCCCCCCCCCCCCCCCCCCCCCCCCCCCCCCCCCCCCCCCCCCCCCACACCCCAAAAACACAACCCCCCCCCCCCCCCCCCCCCCCCCAAAAAAAAACCCCCAAAATACCACCCCTCTTCCCGACAATGTTCAAAGAATTCACGTTTCACCTGATCGGGTCATCGTCCACGTCCCCTTCGCCATAATACCCCCATTATTAGATTGATTGGCTTCTTGTTTAGCATACATGGAAAAAACTTCTCATTTTCATCTCCCTCGATTGCCCATTTAATCTTGGCTTTTGCAGGCAATTTCGAAGCTTGATATAATTATTTACTGATGAATCTTGTTGAGTATCTTCGTACAGTTTATGGAACCACCTCATTCGTGGCAAGCTCCCTTATCAATATCTCTTCACAAGACCGCAATCCTCTCTTAAGAAATCGATCTCACCTCGCGAATTCGACCTTTAATAGAGAGCCAACTACCGATTAGGTCACTTTAATAAATTTAAGTTTAACTGTTAGGATAAAATATTGTAAAGGACTTATACGGGTTAGTTTAAAAGTTAAGTCTGTTAGATATAGTTAGTACTGTTAGAATAGTTGTACTGTTAGTAGTAGAGTTAGTCTGGTAGAGCAAGTTAAGTCTTGTCAGCATTAAAAACTTAAGTCTGTTTGTATTAAAGTTAATTATGCTGGGTCAGAATGTTAAGTTCTGGTTGTTATTTATAGTATTTAGTTATCTCTTAGCGTTAATCTAGGAAGAGATAAGCATTATCTCTTAACGCGTTTAGGGTTCCTTAAGCTTATAAAAGGAACGTAGTATAGTATTGTAAACAGATCGGTTGGTTGAGCATTTGCAATCAAATAGTAATAGTAATAGTATTTTTAGCATATTGTTCTTGTGTTCATCTTGGTATAGATATGAATTCGAATCAATATTTGTATTTTCACGGTTATTGTCTCTCATAGTGTCTTTGGATTTCTAAGGTCTATAAGTAGTGTAAGGTCATTTAGTTCCTGGTGCTAAGGTCCTACAAGTGGTATCAGAGCCACCAAAGGGACTTTTCAAAGTTTGACAATGATCAAAAAACCTTTTATTCCACCAAATCAAGTAGTCATGTCTGCCAACGATGATTTCTCTCTTCATGATGATGAGGAACTTTCTCTTCATGATGATGCATCTTTGGCTGCATCTGTTCCACATCAACAAAAAGGATGCTCTGCTAAAACCACCACAAATAATCACCACAAATACACTTTCAAATATCAAACTGCCTGTCCTTCAAAAGGATGATTATGATACGTGGGCGATGGAGATGGAACATTATCTTGAGTATATAGATAATGAGGTTTGGAAAGTACTTCATGAATGAAAACTCGAAGAAGCGTGTCACAAAGGCAAGGATGATGTTTAAAGGGTTTACTTCCTTCCAACCCACAGGCCAGAACGGTTGCTGATGAAAAAGAATGGAAAGCTTAGAACATTACTGCTAATGGCATGTTCCAAAAGATCATCTCAGAGTTTTCATGCTATGGATGATGCCAAAGAGTTCTGGGCAGCTATCAAGACAAGGTTTGTGGAAATGCGAATCAAAGAAATGCAAAAAGCTGTTTTAATAACAATACTGTTTGAGGCATTACTATATCTTCTAAGGAAAGTTTGGAGGAAAGGGCTATGATAGGTTCAAAAATATCCTATCTTAGTTGGATGCCTCTTGGTGCTAAGTTGTGTCTGAGGAAGAAGCAAATCACAGTTTTGAGGTCCCTTCCTCCTGCGTGGGACAGTTTAGCTATGACAATGAGAACGAAAGGGAATATTGAACACACTGTCATAGATGATTATACAATTAATCTGAGTGTATGTTGAACAAGACATTCAAAAGACATACTTCTTCTTCTCTTCCATTCTGACTATGTGCTGTTCTATCTCAGCTAAAGCCTCATCAAGCAAGCATATGCCATGTCACAACTAAGGAGTTTTCGTTCTTATACCACTTCCTCTTCCAAAGCAACACCAACTGCTACTCCTGGTCTTGCTGATGAAGTTATCCATTCCTTTCTAGCCACAAATGCTGATGATGTGGATTTGATACATGAAGACCTAACCAAATTGAATGATCTGATTTGGAAGGATGGAATATATTGGCAACATTGCTATGACTGCATCAAGATAAAGAAGTTTTCTATAAGATGCAGGTTGCAAGGCCAAGAGTGGATGGAAAAATGCATGTGGCATTTGATAAGAGAAAAGTTGAGTGTTTCAATTGTCACAATACTGGGCATTTTGCTAGGGAGTGCAAGTTTAAAGGTACAAAAGATGGAAGCAGGCAGGAAGCAAGTAGAGGTCAAGATTTCAAGCCAGTGAGAACTGAAAAAGAAGCCTTGATGACCATTGATGAAGGTCAAATCAATTGGGTAGAGCAGACTACAGATGAGGAAATCAATCATGCTCTAATGGCTTTCACTGTGAATAATGAGGGGATAATTGTGCTCTAAAATTGTGTTTAGGATTCATATAATGCTTCTTTTAAAGGTAAGTATGATGAATTACAATCTGAATTTTGGTGAACCAAGAACGATGCCTTAACTGCCATAAGATAGGTTCTTAAGAAAGTATGAAGTCAGCTCAAGCCTCCCACAAACTAACGAATTTCCTTAAATGAAAAATTACATTTGCAGCTAAATCAAAATTTTTGGATAAAGATGAAAAGTTGAAATGTATAGAAGAATAGGAATGATAGTGCAAAGATAAAGATGCTTTACAACAAAATTGTGATTCTTGGTTTGATCCTCTAAAAATCTTTGGAAGCTTTTGATTGTGGGGATAAGTCAAACTGTTAAGCTAGGTAGGTTTAGGATATGGCATCAAATCAAATGCTGAGGTTCTAGGGTATGAGGAAGAGATAAGTAGAGGTATTTTTGCTTCTAGGGAAACAGATGCAGGATATAATGATATCCCTCTATACAGCAGATTTAAACAAGTAGAATATAAAGGTGTCCCCCATCCTCTTAGTGGTGACTATACCCCTAGGGAACAGGAGGACATAGATGATTCTCTGTATGTATATGGTAAATATGGACCTCAACCTCAATCTCCTAGTCCTACAGTGTCTAATGTTAGCTCCATTAGTTTCTCCATCTGTCCATCTAATGACAGTGATGGGGAGCTTGGAACTGTGTCTGGTGCCAGTTCGACTCACTACTCAACCTGTCAATCCAATGACAGTGATGGGGAGCTAGGAACTGTAACTGATCATTCAGTCAATGATGACCTTATCCATGACCAAACACCTATACCTTCTATTGAGCAAGTTACCATTGCCACCCAAAAGACTCAACCACAAGTGCCTAAACCCACACAGACAGTTGACCCTAGTTGTGCACAGCATGTAAAATCTCCTAGGCAACCAATTAGGACACCAGTGACTTCCTCACCTATTCCTTCAAATAACAGACAGAATTGGAATCAAAGAATGAACAGGGACTTAGGTGCAGGATATTCCTTTGAAAGAAAACCATGTTATGTGTGTGGAAGTCTTAGTCACTTGATTAAGGACTGTGACTATTATGAGAAGAAGATGGCAAGGGAAGCTGCTCTTAAGAGCAAAAGGGTGGTTCATACTAATGATAGGCAAGCTACACCAGCCTGGAATAACACTAACAGAGTGAATAAAGCAAATCAGTTCAATCCCAGACCTGTAAATGTTAGACCCAACCTTAGTACTGCTAGCAATACTATTAAAACTGGTAGGGTAAATGTTAATACTGGTAATGGAAATGTTAATTCTGCTAGTGTGCATGTTAATGCTGGTACTCAAGTTAAGTCTGGTACTTCTAGATTTAATACTGGCAAGAGATATTTTAATTCTGGTTGTGATCATATTAATACTGCTAGAGTGAACAGACCAGTATCCAACAAAACAAGC
>BQNB010171060.1:0-13610 GCA_026074375.1 Tanacetum coccineum | reverse complement strand
GAAGAGGTATTTACTTCGGTGGCTTGGATTAGAGCTTTCAATATTAATGAGCCAATTTATGTCAAGCTTTTCCATGAGTTTTATTCTACTTATGAGTTTGATAAAGTGTGTGCTGATGATGAGTTGCAATCAAAGAAGATCATCGAGTTTAGACTTGGTGGACGTGCCTACAGTTTGACTTTGTTGGAGTTTGCTCAAAGATTGGGATTGTATCAAGTAGTTAAGCTAGAGGAGGATGGTTTTAATGTTTACTTTGAAGGAGGGTTATGTAATGATGATAATTTTAATGCTCAGGATTATTGGTTGAGTATTAGTCGAGAGGAAGACCTTGGTTTGTCTAGGAGTCATACTTCTACTATCAAGAACCTAATTTTGAGGGTGATCCACAAAATGATCACTTATGGTTTGTGTCAGAGGACAACTGGGTATGATAAGGTGCAAAAGAATGATTTGTGGCTTCTAAGTATGTTTGATGCTAGACACCAAAATGTATATGCAAATGTCGCTTGGGTGATTGCGAGATGGATGAAGAGGAATGGAGCTGGAACTCAGAAAGAGAGTCAAATTTGTTGTGGTTAGTTTATTTCAAAGCTTGCTAGGAAATGCATGGTGTTGACTGAGGATGTGGTGAGGAGCTTAAGTGCTCTAATTTATTGTGGGGATTTGGATATAATTACGCTTAGAGATTTGATTGATTCCGATGGTAAACTTATTCTCGAAGATCCACAGCCGTGTGTGCCTAGAGTTGGTATTCCTAGACCTCCGAGAGCATCTATGCAAGACTTATATGATAGGATGGGTCGTATTGAGATACGTCAAGATGCGATAGAGCGGATGGAGTATAGACAGTCATATCACTGGGACAAGTATCATGGAGTATTTGAGCATATGGCTGGGGTTTATAGTGTTCCACTACAAGGAGCCTACAACCCACCTGGTTACGCTCAGCCGCAATATGACCAGTACTATCAGCAGTACCCACCACCATCACTACCGTAGCAGCAGCAGGATGATGACGAGTAGTGTCAAGATGACACGAGTTGGTTACGTGACCGCATGTTTTGGGTCACATATGTTTTAAAAATAATTTCCTTAAAAACAATTATTATTATTATTATGGTGTGTAAAATGCCTCTGTTGGCATTTAAAAAAACAATATTATCGTACTTTCCATTAATAATTAATTAGGATTATTATTATTATTTGTGCGCTATGCAATGTCTACATTCGTAACAGGTAAAACAAGAAAAGGCGCGAGACGAATTGGCTCGAAGAAAAGATTTAGAATATCAATTACAACTGAAAAGTATATTTCACTTTTCCATTTCATCTTTTTCTCTATAATATTTTCACATTGAGGACAATGCTCATATTAAGTATGGGGGGAAGATAAACTGGAAAAGCTATTAGAATTTTTAAAGAAACAATTAAAAAAATTGAAAAATAACATCTTATTGATCACATTCAAGCAATCTGACTCTGGATTGATAACATTACTAGCATATTTATACCACCCAGAAAAATTATGAGATTTAGATGTAAAGGATTCAGGTATCTATTCTTGATACCTAAGATGATTTTATCTTTAGCTTTCTCGAGTTAAGGAGTGAGCAATTGCAGATATCTCATCCGTCGTTACGGCTGTGTATTTGTAGTTTTGTCATCTTTTCTGGAGTATTGATATCGATTTAAATTATATGAGTGTGCCAGTGATTTGTTAATTCTAGAACTTGTGCTTAAAATCTTTATGAGACCGCAGTAAGAATACGTTCGCGTGTTATAAACGTTTACTGATTAAGAGGTGATAAAAATATAAATATAAGTAACCAATAATTTTGTTCAAAAAGATTTTTAATTAAATTATCTAAAATTTTATCCGTTCAATTGAAGAGCTCAAGTGTTGCTATTATATGCAAAGAAGTGTGCCTATCTTAAGTATGGGGAAAGCAAGTTTCCCCCAAGTGAAGTGATTATAAAAAAAATAAAAAAATAAAAATATGTATATATATATATATATATATATATATATATATATATATATATACATTACAGATAAGGTGGATTATGATTTATATTAAAACCATTTTCAACAAATAATAAACCATATTATCACTGAATTAAATTACCTCTTTGCGATGTTATTTGGTGCTAATACGCCATGTCGGTAAGTTTATTCCTTACAAGCCAATGTAATTTGAACATTTCATGACTGTGCGTATGAGTGGCTTCTGTTTACTACTTATTTTACTAAATTGAGCGAGTATGAAAACAATCTTACCCTATAAAATCCGTGAGTTGCTCTGTCGCGTTATCTATGCTTGTGATCACTATTTTATTTTATTAAACGAAATGCTTTCGCTTTGATTGCTTGAGGGCAAGCAATAAGCTAATACTGCGGGGGATTATGATAACGCGTCTAAATATACAATTAAAATTATCCCTCAAAAAGGTGAAATAATATATGAAACGCATGAAATATTGCATATTTGGTTGTTTGTTGGTATAATAATTATTTCAGGACCAAGAATGACGAAAAGGACTAAAAGTGCAAAGATATTCCGTTAAATACACTAACGACCGTCAATAGAAGGATCTAGAAGTGAAGAGTTAATGAAAAAGAGCCAAATTGCGGCGCACTTCCATGAAGTGCGATGTACTTCAAAGTCGGGTTATTAGCCAATTTAATTAAATGACCAAGTGCGGTGCACAATTTTATTTGTGTGACGCACTTCTCCTGCAGTTACTCCAAAATCACAATGATTGCAATAATTAGGCAACCCTTGATTTGCTTATTTCTAGCAACTGAAGCCCCAAGTTTAGCTATAAAACGAGCACGATTTAGAGGAGCTAATCATCCCATCTTTCATCCCAAAATCATTCACTTCATGTCAATATTTCTCTATTATTTCTAGTTCTCTTTGAAAGGAAGTTCTAGTAGTAATTGTTGAAGAGAGTCTACCTTATCTATCCTTTCCAGGAGTATAATCACTCAAAGAAGCTACATTTGATCTCAAGAGGCTGTGGAAGAAGTGTTATTAGTTGAATTTCCGGGTTACTATTGTTTCATTCAAAGAGAGTTCTTGTAAGAACCATACATTTTGCTTGAGAAATCGGTATAAACATGTTATCCTTATTGAATACAATGTTTTTTGAATCTATCATGCTTGTTAGGTGTTTTGTTTCTATGATTATGGAGTAGTCTATCATGTTTATTTGGGAATCATGAGGGTATTATGGATCAAACTTGGATAAACTAATGATTTTTTAGAATTAAAAAATATAAACTTGATGTTTTTATACTTGGATTATTAATCCTCATTTGATCATCACTCAGCCTGGATATAGGTCGAAAGACTCCAGCTCTGTGCTTGATTTCTAGTTGTTTGTCTATGAACAACTTGATCTTAGCCTTGTGAGGATTGGCTATTGAAATGATTATTAAACCAAGAATGAAAATGTTTAATGCCTAACCTCATGTCTAACGAACTTGGTTAAGCAAGTTTATCTTTATTATTTCTAAAATGCAAATCGAACTTAAAGCATTTTTTACAATTAAAAGTAAAGGCCGAAAGGATTTTTGATTATGAGAAGTAGACAATCTTTTAAGTAAACTACCCATTTTCTCAATCGATTATGCTAAAATTCATGAACCCGTTATCTTCCAAGTTTGTTCTTATTTACTCTTGTCTCCCAAATAAACGTTGTTTTTGTATCTTGAATTTCGCCCTTATCTTTAGATCGTGACAGTCTATAAGATAACATTTCGTAAACCAACTTGACTTTACTTAGAATTACCAATCCCGTGGAACAACCTGGTCTTACTTAAAAATATTATACTACATACGTGGGTTATACTTTGACCCGTGTATTTCCATCTAATAATCGTTATTTTCATTCATTATAAATTTAAAGCTTTTGAAACACATCACTTCATCATATATTTGTAATTAAACTTGGTCAGTTTTGTTGTTTATCTGATTATTGACATACTCCCGCTTTTGAGAGTTATGTTTCGTATATAGTCATAGAATAGAAATTTGAATGGTTATCTTTATATATATAAAGATTCAGTACACCTATATTCAATAGCAGTAGTAATGACTCAAATTCATTAAACCCAATAAACACTCCACACCTTTCAATCTGCCCTCATTCATATCTCAAACAGGAGTTAAAAAAACCCAACCGATGCTTCAAGTTTCACATCTCACCATCCTCCCCACAACAAAACTCCATCATCCCATCATCCCCACAACAAAACTCCTACCACCACCCAACGTCACCATCGCCGGACTTCACAACCACCAAAACCCACACCTCCACCATGAGCCTAACACGGAACACGACTACCGAGACCTACTGTGAGCAATAAAGTTTTTATACTTTTTGAGTTTCTTTTTAAAAGATCTATGATTATCAATAAAGTTTTGTAGGTTCTTTTGAAAGATCTATTCTTGCCTCACCGGAAAGTTGTTGCTGTGGTGACCGCTTTCTCACTTTTTGTTAATCCATATTTTTTTGTTTGTACGTAGGGTGTTTGATGAAATGGCATTTATGAATTTGAAGCTCGGGAGAAGGAAAGAGGTTTACCTTAATTACAAGATGTGATTTTCTTAATTAACAACGGTACCACATTTTTAAAACCTTAATTTGTTTTCTTCTTTGCATAAGTTGCTCCTCACGTACACATAAATAGTTAGTTGCTCTACTATGACATGTAATAATGTACTAATGGACTATAACATTTTATTGGATAAAAAATAACTCAGACGTCATATAATAAGTGTTCTTTGTATGGATTTACAGAAGCGTTCCATACATAATTTTTACCATATCCTATTTTTACGTCAGATGGAGTTGATGGTGCCTTGGACTCATATCATTGAACAGGGGGGTGGGGTGGGGGTGGGGGTGGGGGGTGTGGTTGGAGGGGTGGGGGGGGGGGGTGGTTATAAGTATGAATGAGTCAACTGGTCCATTTTCAATCTTCTAGACGGTCAAACTACCATTATATCTTAAGATGATCTATCTTATAGGACGGAAGGAATACACTTACAGATTGGATTGAGCACGAGACGTTCATTTTGTTAGATGATTGGGGTGATCGGTTTCCTCAATGTGGAAGAAAGAGTCTCTAATCAGAAGAATGGCAAAAAGTTGCAGATAGAGTTTCTTAGGTTTTAAGGATGGAAAGGTCAGATTCTCAAAGTAGGAACTGTTTGAATACATAATACATTAAAGAAAAAGTACAAAAAGGAAAAGGATAATATAAATAGAAGCACAAAGGTGTAAATAGTAAGTAGGTATATTTTAAGAAGATGATTGTTTGGTGTCTTTAAGCATACAAACACGCAGCAGCATTTCACAGGAATGGATTCCAATGAAAATTTTATAGTATTGCGTTATCTTTGTTGTAACCATATGGCGTTGGTCGAACTGATTCTAATGTTGCATTTTCATTTGCTTTTAGACTCTTTGTTGTTGAACAATGGTGACATGAGTTTCATCTTATTACAGGACATTATGTGGACTTTGTTTTCATATAAGATCCAAGTTTGGGCAGGCCACGACTCAAATCACATATGTTTGTTATCAGAAAGACATTCTCGGTTTTGCGCCTCTCTTTGACCCACCAAGGCATGATAATGTAGCGGCAATTAGCAGCGTACCAAAATTCAAAAAGAACATTAAAACGATCATAGGTATCTACTCTTCTATTATTCATAGTTTTAATAAGTATCATAGAGATACTCAAGCTACCTTAGCAGAAGTGGTAATTTAAAGCTTTTGACATTTTTGGGTCTAACGTGTTTTTTCATTATATTTTCTTTAGTAATTTTTGACCTGTCCCATACAATATGAATCCGTTGGATAAAATCAGGCTGTGTTTACTTCTAAAAGGTCAAACGGGTAAAAAATTAATTTGCATATTAGCTAAAAGTTTGTCAAATAGATCAACAGTTGCCCATTTTAGAATTTGTTTTTTTAGGAGTAGCAAATCTACTTCAACTCTTCCACAAGAAAAGGATCTCAGGTGACTTTACTTTTGATGCCACAGTAGTAGCAACATGTAAAGCTAGACTCATTTAGGATTATTTGACTACCGGGTATGACTCATACTTATTTTAAGCTCATTATAGGCATTACGTTGTTGTTTCCAGCTTAATATGACAGATTACCATCACTACGTAGTGAAAATTATTGATGAGGTGTCATTTTATATAATTTTTTGGGGTCGTTTAACCCCCAAAATCGTGTGTTTATGCCCAAAATATGTACTTAATCGTTCCTTTTCAGGTATTTCTCATTTGGAAGACATTTAGATGAATTACATGTGACTTGGCACTTTGGAGAAGAAACGATGAGATTACAAAACCAACACCAAGACTCTTTGAAGATTTGTGCTCACAAGCATGAATGGCTTCACAATCCAAACACGACGCCGTCCACAACTCCTATCGACTCAAGCTATTTCATGAAGAAGATAATTACCCAAGGGAAGAACTTACTCCCTACTTTAGTGTGGAGGGAAGTCAAACAGGCAAAATTAAAATTAATCTTATCCCTCCATGTTTGCCCTATAATCTACCCAAAATTTTCAACTGATATTTTATACCTTTTAAAAAAATTAAAAATCTATATGCTTTTCTTCCAAAAATTAAAAATGTATACTCTTAGTAAGGCAAATCCAACCGGATTGACACTATAATGAGCACAAATCCAGCCCACCAAATTATGAGAATTAAACCTTAAAAGAATTCAGGTATCCACCTTTGATACCTAAGATAAATTTTACCTTTAGCTTGTTTGAGTTAAGGTTTGAATGCAATTGCAAGTGTCTCATCCGTCGTTACGGCTGTGTATTTGTAATTTGTCACCTTTTCTAGAGCATTGGTATTGGTTGAAATTATATGAGTGTGCCGGTAATTTAGTAGCTTCAGAACTTGAAGAATACAAGTAATCTTTGATATGAAATGGGAAGGAACTTAGTGAGAGAAAGTGGAAGGATGGATGTATTCTAGAGAGAGAAAGTAAGAAACATATAATTCATTAGCAAAGTCAGAATACAAAACCAACCAACACCCTCTCCAAGCTATGGAGAGGGTATTTATACACTAGTTTGGTCGGCCATGAGGCCTATTGATGGGCTTACCATGGGCCTTGTGCCATATTAGCTTAATATGTTTAATATATCTAAAGACGGGCTTTGACTAGTAAATATTGGAAGTGGCCGAGACTTTTCTTGATCCTAACATAGATTATAATTAGTTTAATTTTTAGTTAATCAAACCAACCTCTCAAATCATGATATTTACCTGCTTTCTTATAAATATAAAAATACAAAAAGAATCTTCTCTCAACCCCGTAGAATTCTGTTAGACCATGTTCGATCCTTCCTAACCTATTCCCCTAGAGAACGATAACAACCCCCGAGTCTTGCCTATACTACACTACAACGATTAGGTACACTGCCTAGGGAGTTGTAAAACTTCGTGTTGAAGTCTCTACGACTACCGCAACAAGTTTTTGGCGCCGCTGCCAGGGAATAGTTAGGTTTCGATCATTGTTTAACTTAGTTCTAATCTCTTGATTCCTATCAAGTGAGACTTTTAATTCCAATACATTAGCTTTCTCGTAGTCTATCTTTTCTTTGTGTTATTTATTTCGTAATCCATTCTCATCAACCACCATGGGAGACGCGAATCCTATCCGTACTCTTGGAGATTACTCCAAACCTAGCCACGAAGGCTACAATAATACCATTGAGCTCCCCGTAGGGAATAATGTGGCACCTCTTCGATCCGACACCATCCGGTTGGTGCAAAACGGATGCTCATTCCATGGACTTCTATTCGAGGATCCAAACCAACACCTTAAGGATTTATTAATACTTGTGGACTCACTTGACCTTGACGGTGAAAACAGGGAAAGAACGCGCTTGCGTTTATTTCAATTTTCCCTTCGTGATCAAGCTAGCAACTGGCTTGAACGTCTTCCAGCAGGATCCATCACCGTATGGGAGGATCTTACTACTCGATTCCTTGCTTAATTCTTTCTACTAGGAAGGACTTCAAAACTCCGCAATGATATCCTGATGTTCCAACAACATCAAGGATAATCTCTCTTAGAAGCATGGACCCGTTTCAAGGACTTACTCTAAAAAGTCCCTTATTATGGCATCGATCTTTGGCTCCAAGTCCAAATCTTTTATGACTACGTCACTCCCATCACAAGATGAACCATTGACTAATCGGGCGGTGGCAAGCTTCGGGACAGAAACGCAGAAGAATCCTGGGCATTATTAGAGGACCTCGCCCTCTATGACAACGAACGTTGGAATGACCCAAGGGATTTCGCTAAGCCAGTCAAGGTAATCTCTTTGCCTCAAGATGTCCCGAGTACATCCGACCGCTGCCTCATCGAGCTCAAGAATCAAGTCCAATTCTTGATGGAAGCTCATCTTGCTCCAATGCAACCTACTCAAGTAAACAAAATCACTTCTTCATGTGAGATCTGTAGTGGTCCCCATGACACTCAAACTGCATGGAAAATCCCAAACAAGCCTTTGTTGAATATGCATCCTCGCGTAACAACGAAGCGGGAGGTAAGTGGTACACTTTCAAACCCGAGCAAAACAATCTTGGTGACACCTACAATCTATCATGAAAAAGTCACCCAAACCTTAGGTGGAGATAACCCCAAAATTCTTAAAATAATTTTTCAAACCCACCTAACCGTTTCCAACCTAACAGCCCAAACCATTCCTTCAACAACAATCCTCAAAACTTTAACAGTCAATCAAATCTAAAAGGATTGGTGTCCAACTTCATGGCATCTTAAGACATCAGATTGTCCAAGTTTGAAGCCGATTTCAAACGGCAACAAAGCGAGATGATCAACAAAATCAACACAGTGTTAAAAGCTATAACAGATCGAATGACAGGAGCACTACCTAGCGACACGGTTAAGAACCTGAAACTGAACATAAACCTCACAACTTCAGTTTTGTCTGCTCGTTCTTACCCAACTGAAGACCCACAATGCTCAACCCAAATCCATGGTTCGATCAACACCATCACGATACATCCCAAGTAACAAAGCAACTCTCGTGATAGCATTGCTAAAGAAGAAGAGCGAGAAAGAGAGGGCGACCCCAAAGACACCAACACCATTGCATACAATGAAGGACAAAGAGACACGCCACAACTAGAACAGGAAGACATAACTGATGTTGATAATTTAGGGCCTAACAGGGATGACGAGGGAATTGAATGGTTAGATGTTGAAGAGCCTCTAGATTTAGTTGACACAAGTGAGGAATCGGCTTCTGAATCATTGATTAAGGAAATGCCTAAATGCTTACTTAATTATGACTTTAAGATCAAAAAGGGTGACCCAAGAAACCTTAAAATTCCCTGCATGATAGGTCATAAATTCACAGCTAACGCATATATTGATGTTGACCTACCCATGAACATCATGTCCTTGGCCTATTATAACTCTATTAGAAAGAATGGATACGAGTATAGGGGAAGAAATTTCATAGGATTAGGAAGGGACATGCACGTATTTGTAGGAAATATGAGTTACGTCATAGATTTCACCATTTTGGAAAATATTGAGACTAACATCGACCCTAGCTTGTCCCATGTAATCTTTGGATGACCCTTCATTGAAATCGCCGACCTAACTATAAATAGGAAACATGGGTTAATGACTTTCATGGATGGAATTAAAGAGATTACCTTTAAAACGCCATATAAGGACCCAAATAGGAGCAAATTGTCTAGCGAGGGTCATGACTTATCACCATCTAGGGTAATACTCAGTGAGGATGACTATGATAAAGGATGTAGGAAGCCATCCGACTTGGAAGATAGGTTTTATAGGGACACCATTAAGCTTGGACCCGAATATTTGACTAGAATGGATGATGAAGGAGAAGTCACGTAAGTACGTGTGACTTTGAGTCTAGCTACAAGACTCATAAATAAAGAAAAGCGCTTCTTGGGAGGCAACCCAATGTTTATTTTTCTCGCATATTAGGAGTGTCATGTGTTTTAATTCTTTTCATTTATTCTTTTATGTTTGAATTATTTTGTAATCATGCTTTGTTTTGTTTATAACTTCGTCTTATTTGCAATCAAAGGTATTTTGCATAAAATAAGTGTAGGGGAATATATCCGGTTATTAAGAACCAATTCAAACATTTAAAATAAATTGTTTAGATTAATTCGCGTCAGTTTCGAGTCATATGATTGTAATGATTAATTCCAGGTTTTTATGCAGTGCTTTATACGGATATAACTTATAAAATTGCGTGCAGGAAATTTCTCATTAAAAACGAAGAAGAAATCTCCACAGTGTCTAGAGACGGTGTCGGGATCAAAACCCGACGGCGTCGCGTCTCCAGCAATGTGAAGATTCGAAAATTTTCAAGTATTTTTGAAACATATAATGTGCAATATTTAAAATTTGTAATTATTTTATAAACTTGCATAAACCTATGATTATATCATTACTCTCATCCTATCTTTACTGCTTTCATAGAGTCAAAACCCTAAATTCTCGTTGTTCTATCTTGTCGATTTTATGCTTGGTGTAGTTTTCTTTGTCTTTGATTGCAGGTTATATTTGATGAGAAGAAGCTTGGAAGTTCTTAGGAAGTTTCATTAGATGATTCTTGGAGGACGATTTAACCAGTTATCTCATGTTTCTTCTCCATTATTGAGCAAACCAGGGAGTACTAGTTTCTTTTACTTGTTTTCTTTTCCTTTTATTCGTTTTTACGGGTACTTCTATAGAACATTGGGGACAATGTTCAACTTAAGTGTAGGGGGAAAATAAGCCTTAGAAACTATTCCTTTAATTTCCATTTGCTTGTTTCGTAAAATAATGGGTAATATATCAAAACATAGCATAAAAGGGTAATTTTGACCAAAATTTAAAAAAATTTATAACACATACCGACGAAAACCGAGTATTAATAGTGTCTTATGGATAGGAATGTGTATGACTAGCACAAAAACCCTCAAAATTCCACCCCAGAAATGTGAGGTTCCCCTTCAGATCTTTAGGAATTCAGGTATCTATTTTTGATACCCAAGATAGTTTATACCTTTAGCTTTCTCGAGTTAAGGTTTGAATGCAGTCATATGTGTCTATTCCGTCGTTACGGATGTGTACGTATGGTCTTTGTATCCTTTTCTGGAGCATTGGTATCGGTATTAAATTATATGAGTGTACCGATAGTATATTAAATTATAGAACTTGTTTTTGTGATGCATCCTGAGACCGCATAGTAAGTATTAGGATTTGCTAGATAAGAGGTACTAGGATTAACCCATTTTTAAACCTGTAATTGTTATTATGGTCACATCGATCATATAACTATCCCACACCTTTTCCATGCACTCATTTTTAGTGTAGATACCCCTAGTATAACCCTTTGAGCCTATCCTTTTTCATGGTTCTTGTAATTTTCTGGTTAAGCCGGACTATTAATGAAGAACATTGTTAACCCTTAAACCAATCGTTACACCCAAATTGCCTTAGCCTACCTTGTATGTACTCACCTTTAGTACATTATTGTTTTAACCCAAGCTAATTATTGAGTACACGGTTGCTAAGTCCTTATCCTTGTAAATACTATTTTGGGACGATTAGGATTCATGGTAGTATTCATCTTATGAAGAATTGGGAAAGAAGTAATTTATTACCCCCAATAGAGCTCGATAAGCTCCATGTTATGTTGATCCATCTCAAATCGGGTCATTAGTTAGATTTTAAATATCGAGTCTGTAAAAGTTTAAGTGTAGGGGTGTATCTATAAACCCCCATGATGTATTATATGTTTAAGCAATGGCAAGGCAAAAGTGTACGAAAAAAAATGTATATAAAAAAAGAAAGAAGTGAAAAAATGTACGGGTTGGCCATTTGCTTATGTTTATGTTTATATTAGAGTCAAGAAAAGAAAAAGAAAGAGACTGGTGTAGAATTTTGTAGAGTTTGTATATCTTTGTCCGAGTCTTGGCTTAGCAACCAAACCAACATGTATTCTTATAAATAATTAGCTAACCCTTCCACTCCAAATTCACTTAAAGCCACCCAAATATATCCCATCCGTTTCTGTTTCCGTTAATGTTATCTTACACCTACACCCCCACAACCCTTTAAAAAGACCTCTTTGACAGTAATGAATAATACTTGCGCCTAGCGGTGGAGGTTTGATCCTTTACCAAGCCTATGGTAATTTATATGCTATGACAAGTAATGAGTGTTGATTTTCCGTTTCCCATAGTTGTTATAATTTATTATACACCCGAGTGAAAAAGAGAATCCTAAACATTTATGTGAGGTGCTAGTATATGCTTTCCGTGATTTTAATTACGAGGTCTAGAAGGTTGTGTTGTAAAATGCTTTTAAAGAGTAGGTTAAATGACCCTAATACTGCTATTGTCTAGGTAGAAAAGCCCATTTGCTTGAGGACAAGCAAATCCTAAGTGTAGGGGTATTTGATGAGGTGTCATTTTATACACCATTTCGGGTCATTTAACCCCTTAAATCATGCAAATATGCCCAGATTATGTGCTTAATCGTTTGTATTCAGGTTTTTAGCACTTGGATGGCTTTTGGAGGAAATACACGTGACTTGGGCTCATTTAGAGAAGAAACAGACAAGATTACGGACCTACACCAAATCTCTTAAAGATTTATGCATACAGTGCGTGGAGACAGTGTCGCATGCATAAAGCGACGCCGTCGTGATCTATATGGTAACGGCGTCAGGAATCTCGCGACGGCGTCAGGACGTGGCTGACTTAAAAAGGATCTAGAATCATCTACGTGGCGACGACGTCAGGATTTCAAAGCGATGTCGTCGCAGTGATTTTCCTATATATATTAAACCGAAATTAAGGTTTTAGGTGTGTGACTTTGTATAATTTTAGGGAGAAGAACCCTAGTCGTTTCAACATCTTTTAAGGTTGTTTTTAGGGCCTCAAAACCCTAGTGTAACTACCTTTAATCCATGTTTTAATCTAGTAAGATTATCTATCATTAATCATTCAATATGTCTATGTGTTGTGTGATTGATCTATATTTTTGCTTTATCTTTAACATGCTAGGCTAAACCCTCCTTTGTATTTACTTATGATTGCATGAAACTTAGGTTGTAGATCCTTTTGATGTTGCTTCTTGTTGATGAATGTGCGCGTTAGGCTTTAGAAAACCAGCTTTTAAAGAGTAGGTTAAATGACCTTTATATTGCTATTGTCTAGGTAGAAAAGCCCATTTGCTTGAGGATAAGCAAATCCCAAGTGTAGAGGTATTTGATGAGGTGTCATTTTATAAACTATTTCAAGGTCATTTAACCCCTTAAATCATGCAAATATGCCCCGATTATGTGCTTAATCATTTGTTTTCAAGTTTTTAGCACTTGGATGGCTTTTGGAGGAAATACACATAACTTGGTCTCATTTGGAGAAGAAACGGACAAGATTACGGACCTACACCAAATCTCTTGAAGATTTATGCATACAGTGCATGGAGATGGCGTCGCATGCATAAAGCGATGCCGTCGTGATCTATCTAGTGACGGTGTCAGGAAT
>BQNB010171059.1:0-13610 GCA_026074375.1 Tanacetum coccineum | reverse complement strand
TTTGTTCTAGATTAGCAATCCTGAAGTGAGCCAGAGCAATCTTGTAGTTATTTCCCATTTGCTTTCTTTGAAGTTTATCAATTTGAGTATGGGACTCTCGGAGTTCAGCTTCCAAATTGTCAAAATCTTGTTGTATGATTACCCGACCTTTTCCAAGACCTTCTATTTTGTCTTCTATGTGCTTAATGCGGTCGAGAGAGAGTTCATCTAGGTGATTCAAAATTTCCTCAATTTGCTCCTCATGACGTTCCAGACTTGTCTTACAAGAGCTTTCTCCTATCTCAAATGCTTGAGGTAGGGCAGAAGTAGAGGAGGATGATCGGTCACGGTCTCGTTTCTTAAGTAGCAATAATTCCTCAGGAAGAAAGAATTCTTGAGGATTAAACATTGGAGATAGCATCAGAGATGGAGGCATAATAGTTGGCTGTGGAATAGGTGATTCTTTAGCATAATATGCTTGTATGACCTTCATATAGGGGTCATCATGAAAAAGTGAAAGAGTTGGTGAAGCTATTGGAACTAAACCAAATGAGTTATTTAAAGAGCTAGAATAAGTTTATCTTGGTGAAGCTGGGACATAGTACGGGGAAGCCGGGATATAGTCAGGAAAGTTGGAGGAAAAAGCATCCTCAATATCATAAGTAGGGTGGTTGGGAGAAGACATCACTCTGTTAACAACCTCGCTATAAATAACATAAGTTATTTATATAATAGTATAATAGTTATGTACTTTACATTCTTTTTCAAAAATATAGTGCAAGGCGGACTTTCTTGGGATGGAAAAGAACATTAATTATGTTCAAGGTTCAAACATGTTCTCTATTATCGTGGCTATTGTACCTATCTATAAAAACACCCTCATTTTTGACATATAGCAGCGGAAGCTAATCTGGGGTATTATTTCATAGTACAACAGTCATAATCATAGAAAACGACTCAAAAGAGACGTTTTTAAAAGATAAGTTATCATTCATTATTTCATCAGATTTTTTACAAACAGAGGTCCCAAACTCTACATGAAAACATAAAGTTTGAATGATAACAGTTTAGCCATCTTCAAGTCCGTGCCACTCCGTGCCATAAGATGCTCAGTTACCTGAGATAAACATGCTAAAAAGTCAACACAAAGGTTGAGTGAAATTCATAGGTTTATGTTAAACAGTTTGAATACAAGTTCAATAGTGGGTTACGTTGTTATACACCCATAAGTGTAATAATTGCAATGAGTACAATTATTATAGAAAATAGTATTATTGCGTCTAAGCTCATGGCACTCAAACTGACTAGTGTGTATATCAATAATGATATATATAATGATAATGGCCCCCATGTAGGTAATTGCCATATACCTATGAGTTTCAATTATAGTGTGTTTGGTTACCTATCCGGCTAACACAAATGGGATTCGTCAACCCCGATAGGCCTATCCACAATATTTGCGTTCACTCGCAAGTGATTAATGGTCCATGATGGTGGGGGTCTTTTGGCATAAAGGGACTTAGACAACATATGCAATAATATATCAAGATAGCATATATTTAGAAAACTCTTATATTCATGGTTTATAGCATGTATCTCCCTGGCGGGTTTATGAAACATTTAAAAGAGTTAAATGCGAGGCTATGAACTCACCTTAACAGGGGAAATCTGATTGATAGCAAAAGTAGATGAAATGAAAGTAAACAGCCTTGTCACGCAACCTGGGGTAATATGTTTAGTTTAGTGTGATGGTTTTGTTTCAAAAACTTTTATAGGCGTTTAAACGTAGTAATTTGATTTATTAATTTATGGAAGTATTGCATCACTGTTCGGGCTATCATAATCCAGAGGCCATGTAGTATCGTTTGAGGAGTCAGGGCACTTTAAATCGTAAACCCAGCAAACTCGTCAAAACAAATACCCAAATGAAACCACTCACATGAAATTCCCTAGTAACGTGATACGATAAGATTTTAGTGTAAAGTTTGTATTTCTTGAGTCTTGTGTCATTTTCTATCTTTGGTGCGGTTTGAAATTTGCACATTGCAAACGGGAATGTATACTAGTAGTCAAAGCTCATGAGATTTTACTACATTTACAATTAATGGTGAATTCGAAGAACGAAGAAATTACCGAAGGAATTATCCAGAATTATTATGATCGTGAAGATGGTAAAACTACACTGAGATTTGAAGTTTAGTTAGTAAAAAAATGAGAAAAATTGCAAAATAAAAAAAAGTTTAAAGATAATCGTTTCGCGAAAGAGCATTACCGAAGGAATTATACGAAGGATCGATTATTCGTTGATACCTTGACAAAAATCAATGATGTAGAGTATTGTACAAAGTGGAAGATATCGCCACTTAACTTGTAGAGTATGTAAAGTTTTGGGATGATCGGGGAGTTGACAGTTATGGGAACGCCAACTTAGGTTGTTGTTTTTGATCTATGATCAAGACGTTGTAAATAGTTGTCTCTTTGTCATAATAACGGTCGGGAAAATAAGTGTCTAGCAACTTGTACTTTAAGCCTTAATCTATTTGTTTCTTGATTTTTATTTAACAACAATTTACTTCCCTCTCACCTAATGATTAACCTCTGGTTTTACGCGAATGAGGAGCTATACGAACATGCATGTCTATTCTGGCATTCCGACCATGTATGCATGTCTTGTACCTTGTTGGTTTATGACTTTTGGTGAAAGTTAGAAGGTTCCTACCCTATATCATTCTTCATCCTAACCATTGGTTAAATTCAAATGGGGATGTGATCGAACACTCATGTCTATCCTGGCATTCCGGGTGTGTATGTGTGCTTCAGCTGCCTTGTTAGAGTGGTACTTCTGGTGAAAGATTGTAGAATGATCAAACCGTACGCCTTTCCATACAAAAACCCATATTTACCTTTATAAACTTGTTACTCCTTGGCTTTAGTGGTGGAGATGTGTATCCTTGCCAAGCTTATGATAGAATACTCGTCACGACCGAGCAATTGAGCGAATTAGTTACATGTTACCACATAGATTAGTTGAGTGATTTGAGTGTTTTCATCTTCCTATTTCGTGAGGTGTTTGGTTGTGTACTTGTAATAGATCGAATAAATGCTTTAACGGAAAATATCCTTAGGGATACATTTTTGTAAACTTCTAAAGGCTACTTGAGGACAAGTAGGATTCAAGTGGGGGGATATTTGATGACATCAAATAACGTCTATTTTATAGCATCGTTTATCCCATGATATTAACCCATTTTGTATAGTTATTGCAAAGAATTGTTACTTAATCGTTTATATTTGAGAATTGCAGTAATTATGGAGTCATTGGTGAAACACAGCAAAAGGCGCGCATTCTGGAGCTTAAATAAACATATTTTAAAGATTACTATTTTGAAGACCAATACGCCGTATCCATCAAGAAGATACGGCGTATCCGTACCTGTACTCACCAAATACCACAGAAGATTAAAGATTAATATGCCATATCCAGAGGACTCAATACGCTGTATTCAAGATATGGAATCAATATAATATTCTGGAAGATATCAAACGTGGTCCCTACTTAAAGAAATCCCCAATACGCCGTATCCAACCCATTGGATACGCCGTATTGACACGACTTCCAGACATTATAAATAGAAAACTCAAAAATGAATTTTAAGTGTGCTAAATCATATTCTCGATACCTAAACCACAAAAGTCGATTTTCAGAGGAGAAAAAGAGCAGAATAGGTCGAGCAACGTATTCAATTCCATAGGAGACATCGTGTAATTCCATATACTTTAGTAATCGTTCAGTTTTTGGTATCATTCGTTAACTCGGTTAGTTTACCTTGGCTAAATTATTACTCTTGTATTTATTATGACGATTGAAGGCTAATACCTTCGTGTATTAGCCATTATTATAAAGATCTGAATGTTTGGTATTTGTTTATATCGATTTCTTGATTTATCATTGTATGCTTGTTTATGTTTATCAATTTATACGTGTTTACGCGCTTTTGTATGTGACCTATCATTCAACTGGATCTAGCTAAGTGGACCAAGCGAATCTAGAGTCTGGGATAACTCTCCATATAGTAATTTATACACCTAGAATAATAGTTACACAAATATTGTCCTTCTAAGTCTGTGTCTAGGATACGCTTCGGGCTTAACTAGTTAATTGGATATTGCCAATGGTTTATTGATCGTGTTGACTAGCAGGTGACCTAGATAATTCAACAAATAACGTTCTGATTCCATTGGATAGTTGGACAAGTGGACTACTAGTGTATAGATTGCCATTAAGCGGTAAGTGGGTAAAGTCTCTATGAGCTAGGGTTTAACAAGATCACCATTGCTTTAATCCCTAAGATAGATTATAATCAGCAAATAAGGATGCTTTAATTGTGACAGAATTAACGTGTCTAGGTCTTAGGATGATGTAACGCCTAAGTCTTAAGAATGATATGCCACCTCGAGAGAAGAAATCATTGCACTAAATAAACAAACCAACGTTCTAATCGGATTAATAATGGTTAATACAATTTTCTTATATAAGGTTTGACCGCTCTTTTATCTTTTGTTAATTAGCTTGCGTGGGTAACAGTTTCTTGAATTGATTGTAGTCACCAACCAAACCGTGCCAGTCTCTCAGGCTGAAAACCCCCCTTTTCTATTAGAATTAGGATTTAGACTGACATAGGTTTAACATAGGATTAGAATAGAATTAACATAGATTAGATAACCAAGATATTAATTAAATTAATAGATTTAACCTCGCTCTCAGTGATCGACACCCTACTTACCATGAAACTACTACCGATCGGGTACATTGCCTGTTAAAGTGTTGTTTTTTGTTGAGTCGGCAAAATATAAATTTAAAACTTGAATCATATAAAAAACAACCCTACACTACAACACATCACTTGTTCCTTCTTAGCTCTAGCGGTGGAGATGTGTATCCTTGCCAAGCTTAAGTTAGAAAACTAATATCAACTGAGCAAATGAGTGTACCAATTAAATATCGCACCCTAGATTAGTTGAGTGATCTGAGTGTTTTCATTTCTATATTTCATAAGGAGCTTGGTTATGTACAGGTGATTAGAACAAAACGATGCTTAAACAGAAAAATCCTTAACTTCGGTTGGGATACATTTTCAAAACTTTTCTAAAGTCTACTTGAGGACAAGTAGGATTCAAGTGGGGGATATTTGACGACATCAAATAACGTCACTTTATAAAATCATTTATCCTATCTTTTTTGCCCACTTTTATATAATTATTTCTTGATTTGGTACTTAATTGCTTTAAAGTTTATAAATGCAGTAATTCAGGAGTGTTTTGTGAAGACAAGCTAAAAGGCGCATAATTTGGAGCTAAAACAAAGACATTTGAAGATTACTGATTTTTATACACACCCTACAAAGATCCTAAACGAGAATTTCGATCATCAAAGAAACACTTCAAGTCACTTAGCCTTGACGAATTGAGATCTCTGAATTTCAATATACTTTCTGACAAAGAATACTCAAAGGAAGAATAAGAAGAAGAAGAAATGGCGGAAACAATGGAGCAATACATGAGCAAGTCCCAAACAGACTATGGATCGGGAGTCGCTAGGCCTAAAATTGATAACAAAGATCAATTTGAACTGAAAGGACAATTTCTTAAGGAGCTTCGAGAAAACACATTTAGCGGTTCGGATAATGAAGATGCTAATGAACACATTGAGAAAGTTCTCGAAATAGTTGACTTATTTCATGTTCTTAACATCACAATGATCAAATAAAATGCCTGAGTGTCCTTTTTCCCTATATCCTAAAACTAGAAGCCGCAAGTCGTTGGCTAAGAAATGACCCAATTGTTTCAATCAAAACATGGGAAATCTTAAACTAAGTTTATAAACAAAAAAACTGCCCACCTATTCCAAACCTGCGAAGAAATTGGAGGAAAATCAACCAACTTTTCCAGCAAAGAGCCAGATAAAACCCTTTATCAAGCATGGAGCGCTTATGAACTCTTGATGAATGGGTCCCTCAAACTAATGACTGAGATGCAGTGAGGTGAATGATGTTCTACAATGGTTTGGATGTTCCAACACGACAAATTCTTGACTCAAGAGGTGCCATTCCGACTAAAAATGCTGTAGATGCTAAAACAGCCATCCAAGAAATGACTGAATACTCTCAAAAATGGCACAATGGAACATCAAGAGGAAGAAGTACTGAGAATTCAGATGGATTATATAACACCTCGTGTTTTAGGTTATTGTATGACATTATGTAATTCACAATTTGTTTTTAGGGTTTTACGCGTTTGCTTTTAAACCGTAAACGTTAAGTTAAATCGCGTAAACTAAAAATGATCATTCAATGTAAACGGGCATTAAACGATTAAAAAAGTGTTAAATCTAACAAGTGTTTTATTATTATTTAGAGGATATTTATTAACTTTGTTTCATCAAATTTTTATTGTAACGTAACAATGCTTACGTTTTTCACGATAAAATGCTTTAGGCATTTCCGAAGATCTAAAACTAACTACGCCTAAACGAGATACCCAATCGAGTAATACACAATAACCCAAAATAATAAATATAACATCACATGTATGTATATTGTGCCGATTTCCAATTATAAACCAAGAATACTCAACTTGTCATAATATCTATGAATATTTAGGAAAGTCAGTAAGCTAACTCTTACACCAGAGTCACATGGTTTAATTTAACCCATGAGCAAGGGTTAGAAAGAACCCATGTTAGGTTAAGTAAGATATTTCTCTATATAATAAACAAGCCTGCATAAGTCAACTTACTCTTTACATGCAAAATTCATATTCTTTCATCCTTTTCCCTTAGTCCAGAAAACCCACTGACACAATTAAGCCATACAAACAAATCCAAAATTATGATTTTCTAGATTATACAAGCAAATACAAACATCATACTTAAGGTAATCTAAAAGGTTCAAGGTGTTGGTTAAGCTTTGAAAGGGTTTTAACAAGTTTATCTGCAAGATTAGGGTATCAAACCCTAATCTAGGGTTTATAAGCTTGTAAGCTTTGTTTTGAATCTAAACTGTGGGTATAGAACTTGTTTATCATCTCTTATACATCATTCTCTAAGGTTTTCTTAATTCCTTTATACTTTTATTTCTTATGATTTTATGTGTTATATGTTAATTATGGCTATAATCACCACTAAGGACTTTTAAATATGTAAAATGAGTTGTTAATTATGTTTATGATTTTATGCACTTTTTATCATGTCATATTGTCATATATATCATGGAAAAGTGAATATAAAAGTATGTTAACATATGGATTAAGTATAAACATATTTAAGTGAAAATTAGGGTTTTAATGTTTCTTAATATAATTACAAATGAAAGTAATGAAATAAATTGTTAAAACTTGTTTTACCAATGAATTTACTAAGGACTATGGATGAAACTTGGACATTATTATAAGTACCAAATACAACTATGTAACAATATGGTATAAGATGTTTTTATAGTAAACTACTAAATAAATTAATTACATAAAACACGGTTTTTACAAAAAGGATAAACACATTTGGAAAAAATCATATCTTAGGGGCTTGTTTTGTAATTAAAAATTAGACATATAGTTTTATGATTTTATAAAATACTACATGTCACAAGGAGATCGAATGGTGTCCATAGAAGGAACACGCAAAACCGATTAATAACGAAGAAGATATACGCCATCTACAAGTTAAAGATAGATAATACTTTTATAAAATATTTTTAAAAAAAAGTACTACTCACACAACAGAAACTTAAACTTTATAAACATCCATAATGATGAATAAAATTTTCATACGAGAACGTGCTGCGAAAGAATCGCTAAAACGGAGCTATAATGAAATGATACACTAAAACGGATTTTCGTAATTAAAAGATAAAATCGAGTATATAGCTTTTGTGAAAATAACAACACTATTCATCGCAAAAAATCAAAAACTAGAAAATGTAAATATTTTTGATCACACGACATACGAACGAAGACGTGTACGAAAGAAACGCGAGCAAACGGGCTAAAATGACCAAAAATAGGTCATTTTTACGAAAAGTATATTTATCAAACGTTTTCACTTTATAAATATTATTTTTACTAAAACGATTAAGTCGCTGATTATGCCTCATATAGAATATTGAGTGGGTTATCAAAGTAGCTATAATACTAGGGAGTTTCATTTATTTTTATGAATGAGCCTCTTTGATGGCGTATCGACCGAGTTGTTGATTTACGATTTAAAGTATCCTAACTTCCTCGATACGTCATGTCATGACCTCTTTTAATTATGAAAGGCCCGAACGATAGCACGACGTAACTACAATATAAGATTATAAATGAATGTTATAAAATGAAGTACACGTACCTTATACAACCTTAATTTAATAGGGTTAAGCATCCTATCGTCTTGCGTGACGATTTTTATCTGTGATTATTTGGACTTCTGTACTCAAGTGAGTTTGCATAGCCCTTCTTTTACACATGTTTTTACTGATTTAATATAAATCGGGGTGAGAAACATGCTTTTGCTTTATAAATTTGACGCAATGTGTTTAAAGTATTTTGATTATGTGTTTGCCCTCAGTAGCGATAACCCTCCTGAGCACATTTTTATGAACTGTCAATTGCATGATGTAGTTGTAAGTGCATTATTAGCGCGAATGATATAAAAAGATCTATTAGGGATTAACCTCCCCCGTTTGGGTGATTATCTATCACCGGGAACGAACGTTGACCAATGTCTGGACTTGAATGTTGCGGTGTTTACAACATCAGTACGGGCAAATAATTGCTAAAATAGCAAAATATAGGTAGACTTTTCGGTGTCATGAGCTTAGTGCAACAGTAAATCAGGTTTTGTGATTGATGGCATCTTGGTAACATCACGTAAAAGTCTTGCGTCCCCTGCATAATTTAAATACATAAACCTATGATTCACCAACAATTTTGTTGACGTTTTAAGCAATGTTTTCAGGAGGTCAATAGGCACATGTGCCAATGATGCATAGGACTATGTTTTTGGATGCACACTGTAAAGATATATGTGCACATGTTTTGGGAATCTATGTTAAACTTTTTGTAATATAAACAAAGAAACAAGTAAAGCCTAAGCTTTTGTAATATGTCCCTTTGAATTAAATCCAATGTATCAATTTTTAAACGACTTTAGTGTCGTTCTTATATAAGCTAGTGCCAGTTTTATCTTGAAGTCACATGCCCCCGGATCCTTATTCCACATGCGACCCAATTTGTGTTGTTACAGATTGGTAATGAAGGAGCCAAGTTATAGATAACCAGGTCAAAATGTTTAGCTGGACTACAACCGTTTTTCAACATATGCAAAACATACAAAAGGGTTTTTACGAGGTATTCATATACACTAGTTGTTGCATTAGTCGGTTAGACTATATATATGCTTAATAGATATACGTGTTTATAATATATTATGTATATTACAGTAAGAGCCTTATATAATATATACTCATAAGTTATTTATGCTGGTCACAGTAGTCATGTCAGCTGATTCCCGTTACCTTTACTTCGTTTCACTCTGAGCACTATCTTGGGATATCCATCTATAGGATCCTTACGAGGAGATCAGCCCACAGTTGTTCGATCAGACACCACGTTCTCCAAGTAAAGCACCTTCGGACCATGTACCAGTATACATCCGGAGCCTGAGCATCCAGAGGGATTTCTTCCACCTTATGATGAGGCAACCTATACTCCACTACCACCAATTCTTTTATCCTCCACGTATTCGACCCCCACATACTAGAGCAGCCATGAGACAGATGAGAGCTGCATCACCATCCACCTATCATTCACTACTCCTATCAGGGACCCCACCATTGTTACGTATACCTCTACCATATACTAGCCGCAGAATTAATATTCCTGAGGCTGACACGCCGCCTCGGAAGAGACTACTACTTACTAACTTACCCCCCAGACCTGGGTGTGAATTGGAGATGAATTTCTGCTGCTGCTGCGGCGATGACAGCCTAGGACCCATCTATAAACAGACTCCTATAACTAAGAGGATGATGATGAACCGCCTTAGAGTTGGTCAAACAAGGAGGATCACTTACCAGGATAAGTTTGCACTAGAGAGAGTACAGAGTTTTGCACACACATCACTATGCCCAGAAGGTCGTGCAGCTGTGAGAGCTGAGATTAAGGAATTAGGAAGAGAGACTTGCTTAACGAGCAAGAGAGTATGGAGACTCCTCAGGATTGGCTAAGTCTGAAGCTCGTACTGCAGGGCATTAGAGGCACGAGTTACAGAGTGTAAGAGATTAAGGCCTTCGCCACGAGTGGCAGCGTCAGCTGCAGAAGATCTTGCGTTCAGCATATCATGCAACACCAGGCCCTTGAGGCTTGAGCACGCGTTGAACACATGGAGGACACAGGTAGCGAGGTTCCTATACTTGGTTTTTATGATTGATCTACTATGCCATCGGTTAAGTTTATGGGTTACTCCCAGCTAGCATGCGGTATAGATCTTTTGTTTGTTAGCTATCCTGTATAGAGCTTTTGTCCTGATCATCTATCCTGTAATAGCCTACTAAGTAAGTTACGGTTACCCCTCTAGTAGGGCTCTATGTTGAATTTTCATGTTTTTATAACCTAGCGATAGGGAATCGTTATGTAACAAAACCAATCCATGTATTATTTTTCCCAGAGTTATTTATGGAAAGGATGGATTAATGTTGTTTATATAAAAAATCGAATTTATGTGAATAAATAGTCCAATTGGTTAATTTCAATACTGTTGTGTATTTCACCATGTGTTTGTGATCTTGTTTATATTATTATGTAATACATCGGTTATGGCCTAATAATTTTTAAATCTAACGTGAATTATGTTTTCTTATGATTTAAGAAAAGAATGCACAAGAGGAAGCCCACGAGGTTAAACCCAGGTACAACTTCCCCCATCAACGCAGACCCTACCAACCTACAACCATCTTTCGGGTCACCAGTGCCCAAGCAGCATGCCATGATCGACGAGGGTGTCACTGCTGTGCTGGCAGCATACGTTCTACGACCCGAAAAAGGCGATGATACCATACCACGTAACTGGTGGAGAAGGAATTGAAGCTCCTGTTCGGGAGTGCACTATCAAGACTTCATGAAAATGTCAACCCGTATTCTCAGGGGCAACAAAGGAGTATGGTCGACTTGACCCAGTGGTTTGCAGATGGATGAAAACCATGTTTCGCTATAGAGTAACAGCATCGTGAGGAAACAAGATGGCAGATTTGCCATCTAGTAGCACTTAGGGGAACTGCACTAAACATGGTGGAAACTCACATGCTAGGAGACAGTGACTAATATGAGTTTTGCATAAGCAATGCCGTGGTCCTGACTTGAAGAAGAAGATGTCAACTAAATATGTCCAAGAGATGATATCAAGAAGATAGAGCATAATTTGAGGAACCTAAAAGTAAAGGAACCATGTGGTAGCCTATAACCAACAGCTTTACCAGGAACTAGCATATGCCTGGAGTGACAGGATGTTTCTGAAGAGACTGACAAATTGAAAGAGTATGTCGGTGGGGATGCCCGACCTGAACTACTCAAGTGTGTAAGACAACGAAGCCGAAAATCAAGCAAAAGACTATTGAAAATGGCGACTGAATGATGGATAGGAGGATTAACCACTATGTGCTGAGAGCAACAGAAAACAAGAGGAAGTTTGAAGACGCTCCTCGAAATAACCAAACCAACAACCAAACAAAAGACAGAACACAGGCAGGGCTTATGCTGCCGGGTACGGTGACAAGAAATCGTAAGTAAGGTGACAAACTCTCTATGTCCCAAGATAATTTCAACCAATTACGGTCCTTGTATAACCCAACATCACTAACCTGCAAGAGCTTTGCCACCTGGACCAAGGACTGTAGAGTCCGGCCTGCAACTGCAAATAACTGACAACAACAACCGCAATAACAACAACACACAACAACCGCAACAACAAAGACAACAACAACCGAAACAACACCACCCAAGTAGCCAAGGGGCAAATAACCAATGCCATAGTTTTGCTTTTGAGTGCGTGGGCTCCAGGCCACTTCAGTAAGGACTGCCCCAGTATAAAACAAGGCTCAGGGGAATGGTAAAACGTGTAGCCCCAGCTTATGCAGTGGGAGTTTGCAGGCAAAACCCAGACAACAACGATGTTGACTGGTACGTTTTCTCCTAAACAACTATTGTGCTTCCATTTATTTGATATAGGTGCAATAGAAGTATCCGAGTCTACACAATTTAGGTACTTTGATTAATATAGCCCCCACTACACTAGATCATGTGGTTTATAAGCGAATTGAATTAGCTGATGGTAGAATAATATTGGTAAATACGGTATGTACTACATGTGGTTGTGCATACGTTTAATTATACGTTAAATTTTCTGAACCATCTGTTTTACGTCGAACTAATGCCTGTAGAAATGGGTACTTATGACATCATAATTGGCATAGACTGGTTGACGAAATACCAAGCCGTTATTGACTGTGCTAAGAAGATTGTTCGTATTCCCTTTGGGAGCGAAATCTTAATTTTTCATGAAGACGGAAGTAGAAATAAACGCGGGACTCGATTAAACATCATCTCGTGCACCAAGATCCAGAAGTATCTGCTAAAAGGATGTCACATCTTTTTGGCACGTATTACCATGAAGGAGACTGGAAAAAAGTCAAAGAAGAAGCAACTGCAAGATGTACCGATCGTCAAAAATTTTCCCGAAGTATTTCCTGAGGACTTTCCAGGTCTTCCACCTACCAGACAAGTGGAATTTCACATCGATCTAGTACCTGGTGCTGCACCTTTAGCACGGGCACCTTATCGATTGGCCCCATCAGAAATGAAAGAATTGGCGGATCAACTACAAGAGCTTTCCGACAAAGGCTTTATAAGACCCAGTTCGTCACCATGGGGAGCTCCTGTTCTATTCGTCAAAAAGAAAGATGGATCGTTACGGATGTGCATAGATTATCGGGAACTAAACAAACTAACGGTGAAGAACTGTTATCCGCTACCAAGAATTGATGACTTATTCGATGAACTTCAAGGGTCGAGTGTTTACTCAAATATCGACCTAAGGTCAGGTTATCATCAATTGAGGGTTCGAGAGGAAGACATCTCGAAGACTGCCTTTAGAACTCGACATGGACATTATGAATTCCAAGTTATGCCATTTGGTTTGACCAACGCACCTGCTGTTTTTATGGACCTCATGAACCGAGTGTGCAAACCTTATCTGGACAAATTTGTAATTGTCTTTATTGACGATATTTTAATATATTCTAAGAACAAGCAAGAGCACGAAGAGCATCTGAAGATAATATTGGAGTTATTGAAGAAAGAGGAGTTGTATGCAAAATTTTCCAAGTGATAGTATATCATTCGTGTTTCTGTTACAACACGGCGAAAGTCAATAGTTCGAATGAAGAGAAAAAAAGTGGAGGCTGTACACCTCATTTTCCTGGGATTGTAGTTCAATCGGTCAGAGCACCGCCCTGTCAAGGCGGAAGCTGCGGGTTCGATCCCCGTCAGTCCCGACGCCGGATTTATAAAATGTAGGAATAAAGAGTATTAACAGAAAAGAC
>BQNB010171058.1:0-13611 GCA_026074375.1 Tanacetum coccineum | reverse complement strand
TCCTTAGATAGTTTAGAAAAGGTAATGAGAGATGAGAAGTAGGCAAGAGAAGAAGGTAGGTACTTTGAGTGTATAGGATAAAGGAATGAGGAAAATGTAGATGTTCCAAGTATATTGGTTTTGTGTTTCTTAAGGTTAAGGGTGAATTTAAAGTGGAGGAGGTAAAGTATTTAGAGTACGAATAAACCCTTCATCATATTTTACAATCCCCGATCCTATATTCCTATAAAGGTAAGCTTGCATCATCCCAGTGAAGTCTTCTATTATCACGGTTTAACCAACTTCCATGCTGTTTACCCATATATCTCCTAGCCCCCCTTGCTTATTACGTCCTCATGATAATTACATTCCTTGTATATTGACTATAATGGATCCATAAATAAATTACCATCGATGCTTGAGAAGTTTGATGCAATTTAAAAGAGTAGAACGCTTGCAGGTGCTCCCCCTTGGTGTGTGCTCCCCCTTGATTTAGGGCACCAAGGAATCAAGATATTGTTGCACTACAAACCACAGTTAGTAGACAAGTGCACATATACATATAGCAAAATATTAGCGGTGAACTAGACATGCACTTCTAGATTTTATTATTCTAGAGTATGACACTTTAAAAGAAAGTTAGAAGCTGGACACATGCAAAAATTATTTTAAAAAAATAATCTAAATGATATAATTAAATGATATAATCTAAATTATATGTGTTTAATCACATATCCGTTTACCTAACTAAAATAAGCTTACAAGACCAAAAACACATGAAAAATGCATTGTATATGTGTGTTTTGTGATTTTGTCTTGCAGGTAACGAATATTGCACAAAAGGACAAAAATGAAGCAAAACAGTCAAAACCGAGCACGGGAATGGAAAGAGTACGAGAAATCAAAGCCGAAGGCGTATTTATCTTTAATGGGCTAACCCGTACCCATTTTAATGGGCCGGATCAGCCCATTAAGATA
The DNA here is from genome assembly GCA_026074375.1 of Tanacetum coccineum. Taxonomy (NCBI): domain Eukaryota; kingdom Viridiplantae; phylum Streptophyta; class Magnoliopsida; order Asterales; family Asteraceae; genus Tanacetum; species Tanacetum coccineum. The sequence goes on along the minus strand of BQNB010171058.1, from coordinate 12,654 downwards.
TTTTACCTAAACCTTAAAGCCTAAAACCCATTTATAAAACTTAAGTCCAAATCCATTTCCTATAATTCTATTTCTGGCCTAATTATAAGTCAAAAATCCCAACACGTTTTCATAAGTCCAAGTCAAACAATAAAAGGGACGGGTCAAAGTTACTATGTAACTATCCCTTTCCCTCTCTTTTCATTTCACCCACACAGTACAAATCATACACAGGGTAAAAGCCTCCCAATCCCACGCTCAAAGTGCTTCTAGAAAGATTCGGCTGACACATCTGACATTCCCAAGTCCACGCTGGCAATCCCACATCATATGATTGGCTAAAGATGCGTGTAAGCAATCTAACGGCTCAAAGATTGAAGTTTTAGAGGCGGTTAATGATCAAAGGCCAGGATTAGAGATCATGGGAGCGTCTCAAGGGCTAGAAGGTTCTTCTTTCCCCTATAAATAGAGGGTTGGATCACACATTAGAGAATATACATTTTAGCTTAAGCTTTTAGTAGTTAATATCATTTTAATAGCTTATAGTTTAATTTCATGTAATTTCTTTTTTCCATAGCTTTGTAATTTATCTTTAATTTTTCATTAAAAGTCGAAGTTAGATGTAATTTCATAGTTTTAATCATGGTTTCAATTATGCACTTTTGGTTTATGTGTTTCAAAAATATCTATAAAACTCTTATAAGCTTCTTAATTACTTCAGCTAGCTTTGTATTCAGTTAAGATTTCAAAAGCATATCTGTATTTGTTAATCGCATTTCAATTCATTCTCTCAACACATAGCTCAGCTTAATATTTGGATGATAAGCCAGATTGGGAAGGGCTTATAGATCTTACTAGCTTGTGAAAACAAGCTAGAGCGTGTAGATTTAAGCTCTAAATGAGCAATTAAGTCCCTGTTTAGCTAGGACAAAGGTACTTCTTCTTTTACTCTTTTATAGCTTAATATTTGTTTTGCTTATTAATCTGCTTATTTGTGCTTGCAATTGCTTAATTTAGCTTATTTCTGTCTAGTTATAGCTTATTATGTTTAGATTATAGCTTATAGTAGTTTGGTTTAAGTTTTAATAGAATCTGTCATCATTGAGCAAAATTAGCTTATTAAGTATAGCTTATTTCTGAGTGCTTAATTTTTCTAGATTTTAGCTTTTAAGTCTTTAAAAATCTTAGTCCTTAATTTGTTTTGAGGTTTCATAGCTTATTTAAATCTATCATAGCTTAGAAATGCTTTTTGAGAATTTAAGGGTGTCTTTGGCACAAGCAGCACTAACATATGTTAGTGCTGCCTAAAGCCTCTTTTGTCCCTTAAGTCATTTTCAACAAGCTTAAATTTAGTCTATAAGTCAGTTTTAGTAAGTTTTTAAAGTTCAAATAATAAGTTTAAGGTCCAATCTATTCTTGGTTTGAATCTGTGGTTTTCTAGTTTGATAACATAGCTTATTTTGCTTAGATCTTCAATAGTAGTTTTTGGTGTTTATTTCATGCTTGATTTGAGTCCATTATGCAGTAGAAATAAGTTAGTTAAAGGTTGCATTTGTCCTTAAGTTTGTAGTCAATTCTGTCTAACATAACAAGTCTATTCAAGTTTAAAAGTCAATTTCCATGTAGCCAAAATTTAGGTAAGATTAAGCTTGTTTTAAGTTCTGAATTTGATAATATAAGCTCATTAGGTGTTAAGCTTAATCTGTTTAGAGTTTATAGTGTGTCAAAAGAACTTTTGAGTCTTAATTTTTAGCTACAAAAAGTGTCAAAAAAGCCAAAAATAACTAGTAGTATCTATCTTAATTAGCTTTGTTTATCGGCTTAATTCTTGAATTTATTAGCTTAAGTTTAGTTTGAATTTGCTTATTAAGTCTTATTATAGATCTGTTTTTAGCTTTTAGCTTTTTGAGTTTTATTATTAAGCTGCTAGTTAGTCATTTTAAGCCAAAAAGCCAAAAATATTAAGTGTAATCTGTCAGTTTTCAATTGCCTTTTTCTAGCTTATTTCTAGACCAATTTTCTTAATCCTTGTTTTCATGAGTTCTTTGGATGTCAAACTTAATCTGTTTTTAGCCTTTGCCTTATTCCAAGTGCTTATTTGATCTACAGCTTAGCTCAAAATTGGTCATTTGTCCTTAGGACTGCTAGTTTAAGTATGCATTGCTCTTAGTTTTTAAGAGATTTTCAGCTTAGATTATTAGTTAATTTCTAGTCATATAAGCTTATTAGGTCTAGGTAATGATCTTTTTGTTAGCTTTTTGAGTTTTCCATTTGCTTAGTTAGTCTAAAAATCCAAAACAGTTGTGTTAATATGTCATTAGCTAGTTTTCTATAAAACTGCCACTTTTAACCCGTGCTTATTTTAGCTTATTTTTAAGTTGTGTCAAAAATCTCTTTATTAAAGTTTGTAATTTAAGCTTAATCTTTAGCTTTTTCAAAAGAAAATAATAATAATAATAATTTTCAAAAAAAAAAGAAGTCACAAGGTTTGAACCTGTGACCTTCCCCTTTCTTATAGCACACCTTAACACACACACTCACTACCATCTCGCCCTTGGGACTTTTTCATTAAAGTCTCAACTCATTAATTATTTAAGGGTCATTTCCAGTTTTAGCTTATTAGGCTGATTTGCTTATTAACTGCTTATTCGTTTAGCAAATTTTCAAGTTTTCATTTTTCCTAGATTCTAAATAGTTCAAAGTATTTTTCTTAATTTTTCTAGAATTTTAATAATTAGTTTGCTATTTTTAATATTTAATTTAGATTAAATATGTTTTTAATTCATAAAAAATAAAATAAAAGTCAAAAAAATATAATTCTTTTTTTTTTTAAATTATTTTTAATAATTTAGGACCTTTAGAAATTAAATTTGCATATTTAGGGTTAAATTTTGATAATTTAGGTTTTTAGATGCGTTTTTAGATTCCCGTTAACATTTTCGAACTTAATTCGTAATTGCTTAATTTGTTAACTTTCCTTTATTTGCTTTTGCATTTCATTATTAGAAATAGAATCTAAATTTAAAATATCTGATATTCAAACATCAAACAAAACACCTTTGTGAATTTCAAATTCACCTCTTGTCGGGACACGACATCCGGAAGATAAAATATTGTTTGTCCTCAAGCAATTTTCTTATCAAACGGGATACTCTCTATACTATAATTAATTTGGTATTTTAGAAATATATTATATATCCTATTATTATCAAATCAATTTTTGGCGCCGTTGCCGGGGAGCAGGTGTAAGATTTTTGCGAAGTATTTGAAGTTAGTGCCTTGAAGATCCTTCCCCGTGAAGTTATTGTTTATAATTTTCTATTTTCTTTTATAAAAACCATAAAAATACAAAAATATTTTGTTTTCAATTTATTTTATAAAATACCAAAAAATATTTGAGAAATATAAAAAACAACCGTTGTGTCACTTGTGAAAACGGCTCACCTTTAGATTTATAAACTATAAGAGAGGTTTAAGGAGGGTCGATCCAACGAACTTCGACCCGAAAAGAGAAGGTTTTTAAAACGCTTCGTGCTTACCCGCTCCTCCGCTTCTTTGTGTGTTTTTCTAGAGAGCTACCATACACTTGTTCGATTATCGGTTACAAAAAAAATATTTTCGTTCTATCTTATTTTATCTTATCTTGTTTTTAGTGCATGAGCACTCGCTCTACTTCTTCTAATCTATCTTCTCCGCTTAGAGACCCCAAGAGTCTTATTCGACGAAGGAATTTTGGTGAACCGTCATCTCTTTTCGATTTCGAAGAAGTTATGAGCATTCCTCATAATAACATGGGACCGCCTCCTGCGGGACCCCCTCCTCCTAATAACAATGGTCCACCTCCAATGGTGCGACCTAACGGGAAAGCTCCCCGATCGATGGAGGAGTTGTGCCAACCGTCTATAGATGGACGGGGCGGACCAATTGCCCCGATTCCAATTCAAGCAACGGATTTTGGACTTTGACATCACATGATCCAACAAGTTCAAAATACTTGCCAATTTCACGGATTACCGGGTGACGATGCCAATAGACATATTGACAAATTTTTGGAAGTTACCCAACATAAGAAGCAAAGTGGGGTCTCTGATGACGCCCTTCGTTTATCTCTTTTTCCATATTCCTTGACGCATCATGCTACCGCATGGTATGATCGCCTTCCAAGGAATTCCATCCACTCTTTCGACGAAATGATGAGGAAATTTCTCTCGAAATATTTCCCTCCTTCGATGGTGACTAAATTAAGAAACGAAATCACAAAGTTTACACAAGAACCGCACGAATCATTATTCGAGGCATGGGAGCGTTACAAATTGTACATTGATCGGTGTCCTAACCATAACATGCTTTTAGTTACACAAATTGATACTTTCTATAATGGATTGACATTAAGGCATCGGGATACCATCAATGCTGCAGCTGGAGGAACTTTTATGCAGAAGACGCCAGAAGAATGCTACGAATTGATCGAAAACATAACCGCTCATCACAACCATTAGGACACCTCAGCTGAGAGGGGAGAGTTAACTAGATCTACCACTTCTTCGTCTCCCGAAATAGCAACTCTCAATAAGAAATTAGACGATTTGTCCAATGTCATTTTGAAAATGAGCCAATCTAATCAACAAGTAAATGTTTTTAACCCAGTAGGGTCGATCCAACGAACTTCGACCCGAAAGGAGAAGGTTTTTAAAACGCTTCGTGCTTACCCGCTCCTTCGCTTCTTTGTGCGTTTTTCTAGAGAGCTACCGTACACTTGTTCGATTATCGGTTATAAAAAAATATTTTTGTTATATCTTATTTTATCTTATCTTGTTTTTAGTGCATGAGCACTCGCTCTAATTCTTCAAATCTATTTTCTCCGCTTCGAGACCCCGAGAGTCTTATTCGACGAAGGAATTTAGATGAACCGTCATCTCTTTTCGACTTCGAAAGGGAAGATTAATGAGCATTCCTCTTAATAACATGGGTCCGCATCTGGTGGGGACTCACCATCCTCCTTCATAACAATGGTCCTCCTCCATTGGTGCGACCTAACGGGCAGCTCCCGGATAAAGGAGGTGTTGTTGCAACGTCTTATGTATGGACGGGCGGACCCATTTGCCTCGATTTCCAATTCAAGCAACGGATTGCTTATTTCATAATAAAATAAAGTCAAAAAAATATCATTCTTTTTTTTAAAATCTATTTTTATCATTTAGGACCCTTTAGAAATTTTCAAATTACATATTTATGGTTTTAAATTTTGATAATTTAGGTATTTAGATGCTGTTTTAGATTCCTTGTTAACATTTTCATGGCCTTAATTCGTAATTGCGTAATTTGTTTAACTTGCTTTATGTGTTTTTGTATTCGATTTATTAGATAATAGAATCAAAATTCAAAATATTTGATATTACAAGCTTCAAACACAAAACTCTTTTTGAATTTCAAATTACCTTTGTAGGGATACGGACATCCGGGAGATAAAATATTGTTCTGTCTCAAGACATTTTTTTTATCATACTGGGATCACTCTCATTTACTATAATTAATTTAGTTTTTTGGTATATATTATTATATCCTATTATTACAACCAATTTTTGGCCGGGGTGGGGCCGCTGCGGGGCGTATGTGTCCGATTTTTGCCGATTTATATTTGAAGTTAGTGCCTTGAAGATCTTTCCTCGTGAAGTTATCGTTTATAATTTTCTATTTTCTTTTATAAAAAACCATAAAAATACAAAAAATATTTTGTTTTCAATTTATTTTATAAAATACCAAAAAATTGAAAAAAATATAAAAAAAACCGTTGTGTCACTTGTGAAAACGGCTCACCTTTAGATTTACAAACCTATATAGAGGTTTACGTCAGGGTCGCATCCAACGAGAGCTTGTCGACCCGAAAGGAGATGTTTTAAAAATGCTTCGTGCTTACCCGCTCCTCCGCTTCTTTGTGCGTTTTTCTAGAGAGGCTACCGTACTACTTGTTACGATTATCGGTTTTATAAAAAAATATTTTTGTTTCAACTCTTATTTTTTATTTATCTTGTTTGTAGGGCAAATGAGCACCTCGCTCCTATTCTTCAAATCTATTTTCTCCGTTCGAGACCCGAAGAGTCTATTCGGACGAAGGAATTTAGAGGAAAACCGTCTCTCTTTTCGTCATTCGAAGATGTTATGAGTCCATTCCTCATAATAACATAGGGACCGCCTCAGTGGACCCCCTTCCTCCTAATAACAATGGCTCACACCTACACCAGATGGTGAGACCTAATCGGGGCAAGCACCAAAGAGGCTTAAGGAGGGTTGTGCCAACCGGTCTATGATGGGGCGTGCGGACCAATTCGCCTTCTCGATTCGCTAAATTCAAGCATAGGTTTTCTTTAGTCATTAAAATTAAAATAAAGTCAAAAAAATTAATCGTTTTTTTTAAAATTATTTTTTAATCATTTAGGACTTTAGACATTAAATTTACATATTTAAGGTTAAAATTTTGATAATTTGGTTTTAGATGCGTTTTTAGATTTCCCGTTAACATTTTAATGCTTGAATCTAGTAACTTGAGAATTTGTTAACTTGCCTTTATTTGGTTTGTTTGTATTCATTTTTAGACAAATATATCAAAAATTCAAAATATTTGATATTAAAGATCAAAACAAAAACCTTTTTTTGATTTCAATTCACCTCCTTTGTCGGGATACGACATCCGGGAGATAAAATATTGTTTGTCCTTAAGCAATTTTCTTATCAAACGGGATACTCTATACTATAATTAAATTTAGTTATTTTTATGGTATATATCTATATATCTATTATTATCAATACCAATTTTTGGGCGCGCTGCCGGGGAGTAGGTGTACGAATTTTAGCGAAGTTATTTGAAAGTTAGTGCTTGAAGATCATTTCCCAGTGAGTTATCGTTTATAATTTTCTATTTTCTTTATTAAATACAATACAAAATACAAAAAATATTTTGTTTTTATATTTTATTTTATAATAATACAAAAAATTGAAAAATATAAAAGGCAACCGTTGTGTCACTTGTGAATGGGAAAAACGGCTAGGCCTTTAGATTTACAAACTATAATATAGGTTTTACGTAGGGTCGTTCCAACCAGCTTCGACACCGAATAGGAAAGGAGGTTTTTTTAAAACGCTTCGTGCTTACCCGCTCCTTCGCTTCTTTGTGCGTTTTTCTAGAGAGCTACCGTACACTTGTTCGATTATCGGTTATAAAAAAATATTTTTGTTATATCTTATTTTATCTTATCTTGTTTTTAGTGCATGAGCACTCGCTCTAATTCTTCAAATCTATTTTCTCCGCTTCGAGACCCCGAGAGTCTTATTCGACGAAGGAATTTAGATGAACCGTCATCTCTTTTCGACTTCGAAGAAGTTATGAGCATTCCTCATAATAACATGGGACCGCCTCCTGTGGGACCCCCTCCTCCTAATAACAATGGTCCACCTCCAATGGTGCGACCTAACGGGCAAGCTCCCCGATCAATGGAGGAGTTGTGCCAACCGTCTATAGATGGACGGGGCGGACCAATTGCCTCGATTCCAATTCAAGCAACGGATTTTTAATTCATAAAAATAAAATAAAAGTCAAAAAAATATAATTCTTTTTTTTAAAATTATTTTTAATCATTTAGGACCTTTAGAAATTAAATTTACATATTTAGGGTTAAATTTTGATAATTTAGGTTTTTAGATGCGTTTTTAGATTCCCGTTAACATTTTCGTGCTTAATTCGTAATTGCTTAATTTGTTAACTTGCCTTTATTTGTTTTTGTATCTCATTATTAGAAATAGAATCAAAATTCAAAATATTTGATATTCAAGCATCAAACAAAACACTTTTTTGAATTTCAAATTCACCTCTTGTCGGGATACGACATCCGGGAGATAAAATATTGTTTGTCCTCAAGCAATTTTCTTATCAAACGGGATACTCTCTATACTATAATTAATTTAGTATTTTAGGTATATATTATATATCCTATTATTAACAAACCAATTTTTGGCGCCGCTGCCGGGGAGTAGGTGTACGATTTTCGCGAAGTATTTGAAGTTAGTGCCTTGAAGATCCTTCCCCGTGAAGTTATCGTTTATAATTTTCTATTTTCTTTTATAAAAACCATAAAAATACAAAAATATTTTGTTTTTAATTTATTTTATAAAATACCAAAAAATTGAAAAATATAAAAAACAACCGTTGTGTCACTTGTGAAAACGGCTCGCCTTTAGATTTACAAACTATAATAGAGGTTTAAGTAGGGTCGATCCAACGAACTTCGACCCGAAAGGAGAAGGTTTTTAAAACGCTTCGTGCTTACCCGCTCCTTCGCTTCTTTGTGCGTTTTTCTAGAGAGCTACCGTACACTTGTTCGATTATCGGTTATAAAAAAATATTTTCGTTTATAGCTATCCTCTCGTTATTCCTCCTGGAAGTTTCTTATTTAGCATTGTTTTGCTAATCTCCAGCGTGAGATAAGGGAGTATTTTCTTGTCAATTAACATATATATATCCATTCGACTCCAAGTTCAAATCAGTGTACTCTTCAGGGTATCTCATATCTCTATTCTTATACTTTTTGTCCATTTGATGACCTAAACAAATCCAAATAGGGATCTGTACTAAGTGGTTCTTCTAAACCATATTCTTTAAATTCTTCCAAAATTCCTTCTCTAGCTCCCACATCCTCTGGTCCATCCAATCCCATATCTATTCATTAAAATCCTATATAAACTCAGGAAGATCATCTCTGATATAATCCTCCAGCATTGCACCAAATTAATGTACAACTTGTATCAGTTCACATTCTTTCCTGATCTTTCTTGGTACACTCCTTTTTCTCCTTGCTTGATGATCTTATAGGTAGCTATACTAGGTGATTTTATAGCTACAGGAACAGGATTAATTGGAATTTTAGTACCTGAGACAGAATCATCTTGTTCACTAACTTTATCTGAACCTTCAGAATCATCCTTATCAAGGTTTGTATGCAATCCTTTCCTTGCCATTTGTTTTCTCTCCTCTTTCAGACTTCTTGGGCTGGCTCAGCATCCTTTGCTTCATCATCTTTCAGTCTTTTTGTAGTCTTTGTCTAGAGCTCTTTACTAAATCTTTTCAAACTAGCTTTAGTGGCTTCAAAGTTTATTGGTGCAAAAGATTTAACTTGTTTCACTAGCTTATCAAATTCTTCCTTAACTTCTTCAAAACTTAAATTCTTCAGCTGAGATAACTTCCATGTCCCCTGATTCTTCAAGTAATTCATCATATATGTCTTCAGCTGTGATTGGGTCATGGGCTTTTATCTTTGAGCTCTTGCATCTTTCTCTACAAAATATTTCACTTCACTTTGATTTACTAGACTCAACCATTCTTCTAGCAAAATCTTCTCCTTGTAAGTCACTTCCTAGCATACTTTTTGACAACTCTGCATTAGCTTCAATCTTTGCTCTAATTAAATCCCAATCTTCATCTGTGTAATGCTGAGCTTCAAATTGAACTTGAGCTCTTCTTTTCTTTTGTTGCTCATTTAATTCTTCTTCTTCTGCAATTCTTTGTGCTAGGAGAGAATCCAAATGTACTTGTTTAGCCACCTCTTCTTTCTGTAAAGTATCCAATCTGATTGCTTCAGCAAGGCTAGCTTCCTCCTGTAAAATTTGTTCCTTTGACTTCTTAGGAGTTTCTTCACTGATCATAGGAGCTTTTCCTGTCTTTGGCTTTATCAGGAGAAGGAATAGGACCTTTTTTGCACTGCAGTTACTAACTTGTTCATAACAGTAATAATTTTAATTCTTGCCAGTAATTAAACTCCTTCAGCAGTATTAACTTCTTTAGCACCAGTATCAACTTCTTCTTGAAAAACCAAGCTTGAGACTACCTTCTTTCCCTTAGTCTCTTTTCTTTCTTATTTCTGTCCTTCCCTTTACCAATGGACTTTAGGCTATTACGAGAGGCAACCCTGAGAGAGTTTTGGCTTGCTTCAAGTGTATTAGGATTATGTCTTCCACTTGGTCCTCCCCTGAATGCATTTACTTTGACATCTTAGAAGGAGTAACCAGTCCTTGTAACAAAGAAGCTAGAGGATTCATCTTGACTTTCTCCCTAAGCTCAGGTTTATCCTCTTCTAGAGTCTGACAAAACCACATTTCTCCTTTTCAAAAACCCTTCCAACTTCTTCACTTTCTTGACTAACTTCACAAGAGCATTCCCCATTGTCAGCTTGGTTTGTTTGAGATCCGTTTCCAGGCTGTCAATTCTTGATATCAACTGAGGAACTACTTGAAGTAAATCATCCATAGTCATTTGTCCGTGAGCCTGTTCTTGTGGGGGTGAGAAGTGTTGGTGGACAGGAGATGGCTCCTCAAAGGTGTGTTCAAATGGTGCAGGTTCAGTTTCAGGAATAGGTGTAGGTGTAGGAATGGATGCAGGGATTGGTGGTGGAGATTGTACTGGAGGTGATGATGTAGATGGTACGGGACGTTGTGGATGATGATGGTTGGAGTTTGAGTCACAGCAATGATGTCTCTTGACCGGCATTTGGAGTAGTAGTACAAAAGTAACATATGCATGCAATAAATGGTCTTGGTGCCCCACGAAAACCCACTTTTTCATATTCCCAAAGATCTTTTTGGGCAGGGTCCACAGCCAGATAAAGTTCTCTTTTCTCAAGTTGTTATGTTTTCCGTTTGAATATTCAAAATCAGTTGCAGAAAACGAGGATACATCAAAAACTTCGTCTTGCTTTTCAAATTTGCCACCATACCATCAAAAATAAGTTTTGAAAAATTATAAACTCTATCAGTGGATAGACAAATCAAAGCAGTAGCAATATTGCTACCGAATTGATCCCATCCACCACTTTTAGAGCTTATTACAGTGCAAAGATGTGGGATAAATATCTCCATTGGGGTGTGAAAAACTTTTCCAAAAGGTTGAAATGTTTCCTCAGTAGGGATACCCATTTGCCCCATCCCCTCAAAAATTTCATCATTTGGCAACATTGTAATCCCTGTGGCATCTGCTAATTGAAGCGTATCTCTAATAGACGCCTCAGTGATTGTATACCCTATGGTATCAATGGTTGCATGTATTTCTAGAGTCCCGTCAGCTATAGTATTGGTAGTAGCAGTCTGCCAAAACTGTTTTACAAGATAGTTGGATTAGTAGATAAAGCATACCTAAGGTTGGAACCTCGTAGAAAATCCACTATCTCTGCAAACCCTGCACTTTTGTCAGGCTTACGCAAGAACCCCACTTGATTATGTTTGTCGCAGTATTTTAATTGAGCCATGGATCGAAAGTAGTAATGAAAGGTAGTGACTTGAACTGAAAAGTTACTGGGTTTAGGTAAGAGTGAGGTTGTAGATGCTGGTAGCAGGACAATTGATTGTATTCTTTAGAAAAATAAGGAAGATTTTTACTTTGCGAAAAGGAGATAGCAATAAACAGATAAGTATGAAAGAGAAATCAAACATTTATCTATATATAGCTTCTCTGGTAACGACAATAGCGCCGTAAAAATCTGTAACGGTAACATTTAAACAGTGTTTAAGCAGAGAAAGTCAATTTTCCCGCAACCAGCACTAACAATAACCTACCAGTATTAAAATTTACACTACCAGACTTAACTTTGGTCAACCAGAATTAATTATGATACAACCCGAATTAACTCTTTTTCAACCAGAATTAAGTTTTTACTGAAGCACACCTGCCTTACATCTGCAAATCCATGCTATTCCTGCAAGAATTAGACTAAAACAAAGAAAAACATGCTGCAAGAGTTTGTATAGACAGAATTAACTTAAACTAACTACCCGAATTAATACTACTAACTACCAGAATTAATACTATTAACTACCAGTATTAATACTACTTAAGCCAGATTTTAGTTAAACTAACTACCAGAAGTATACACACTATACAATTTAGCCTCCCCTTAAATGTAGCTATGTGTTTATCATCCCAATACTAACCACTAAGTAATTAAACCGTGGTCCATCAAAAGGTTTAGTCAATAGGTCAGCTACATTTAAGTCTGTGTGAATTTTCTCCACACTAATGAGCTTCTTCTCATAACAATCTCTTATAAAATGGTGGCGTATCTCAATGTGCTTTGTCTTGGAATGATACACTGGGTTCTTCACAATGCAGATTGTGCTTTCATTATCAATGTGGATTTTGGTATTCATGAAATTGAAACCATAGTCCAGTAGTTGATTTTGAACCCACAATACTTGTCCACAGCAATTTGCAGCAGCTACATATTCAGCTTCAGTTGTAGAAGTAGCCACTATGGTCTGTTTCTTGCATTGCCATGAGATAAGTCTTTGTCCAAGAAATTGACAACCACCTGTTGTGGATTTCCTGTCAAGGTTGGACCCACCATAATCACTGTCAGAGAATGCTTCCAGGTCAAAAGGTGACTCTCTAGGATACCATAAGCCCAAATTTGGTTTGCCCTTAAGGTACTTAAAGATTCTCTTCACAGCATTGAGATGTGAAGTCTTGGGAGTGACCTGAAAACGAGAACAAACACATACTGCAAATATTATATCAGGCCTAGAGGCAGTTAAATACATGAGAGAACCTATCATGGATCTGTATAAGTGTACATCCACATCAACAACTTTAGTCCTAAAAGACCACAAGTGAATCAATTTAATCAAAGAAGGCATTTT
>BQNB010171057.1:0-13611 GCA_026074375.1 Tanacetum coccineum | reverse complement strand
GTTAGTTAGTTGAGAAAAGAAAAAGGAAAAATCCAAAAAAATTAGGGATAGTTAGTGTAAATATAAAAAATGGTGAAAACGAGACTTGTCGAAGCTATTGATTCCTTAGTTCCCATTGACGAACACTTAGCTACTTTTCGAGGTTATTAGTCGAGGGGGATTGAGAACGAGTGCGCATGCACTAAATGAAGAAATTTTATACTAATTCTTTTTGGTTTTTCAATAATCTATTCACAATTTATTTTAACGGACAACGAGATAGGACAACTTCAACCAAATAATCGACTTACTTCACGGTAGCTCTTAAAAAGATAAACGCACAGGTGAGCGGAGGAGAAGGAAAGCACGGTACTTTTAAGAACCTTTCTCCTTTAGGGTCGTAGTTCCTCGGAACAACCCGCCTTATACCCACTTTATAGCTTGTTTAACTTTTCAAGGTGAGTCGTACCTCGTAAGTGACACAAATGGCAAGTTTTTGAATCTTTTGTTTGGGAACTTATTGATGGATAATACTTCAATCGAAAGTATTATATGTTGGTGTTCTTTTACCAACTTGGTGAATTTATTTATTATTTCTTTTTATGGACATTTTTTTTATTTTTGTTTTGTTTTTATATGATAATTATACTAATAAAAGAAAATGAAAAATATTTTTGTATTTTTTATATTTTTATAAAAATAGAAGAAATATTCACAAATTCAAACACAAATTGTCAAACGTTACGATAATCGTTTCACAGCATCCTCGGCAACGGCGCCAAAAATTGATTTATTCAATAGTATATATATATATATATAATATAGGCAAACAATCAACCAATTACCCTTAGCCAAGGATTGGTTAAGAATTCACAAATTATAATATATATATATATATGTGTCCGGAAGTTTGATTTCCCGGGTCGTTAAGTCCCAACAAGGTGTGCAATGGAGAATCGAATGACGATTTGATATTTGATGTTTAAATATGACAAGATTATGATAGGTTTTCTATTACTACAAGTAAAAATGCAAAATCAAGCAAAAGAAAACCTAAAATGAAAGCAATTTAACTTAAATCCTAAAACGGTGACGTAAAAACGCGAGCTAAAAACCTAAATTATCTAATTTTAACCCTAATGTAAATTTTTTACTTTAAATGAGCTATAAATGACTAAAAATGAAGAATAAAAAAACTAGAACAAAAACGGAGGTGTTTTGAGCTAAAAACGAGAAAAAACGAGAATGGGATCGAATCCCGTCCTTAAAAAAATGAAAAGTTGCAAAAATGACCCTATGAAAACACTAATATTTTTCCTAGAAACTATGTAATAAAAGAAAATTTTGAAAAAAAAGATTTATATTTTTCTGATTAATATTTTATTTTTTATGAATTTTTTAAGATTTTAAACAAAATAAATTATAAAAAATACGAAACGTTTTTATAAAAATCTAAAAAAAATACAAAAAATAGCTGAAGTTGTGAGGATTCTAAGAAAAATAAAATGGGTCACACAGCTTATTGCAATAAGCTGCGAAAAAGCTAAAACAGCTTATGGCTTAATGGGCCAAAAAGTGTATAAGAATAAACCCAACACAAACTCTACCGGATGAGCTATTGTAGCACAGCGGTAGAGTGTGTGTGTAAAAGGGTTGAAAGTGTTGAGGTCTTGGGTTCGAGCTCAGGCTCACCCTGGACTTCCACTTTCCCCTTTTTATTTTTTTAAATTTCTTTTTACAAACTTGTAAATAAGCTAAAATTAACCAACTTTTACAAAAACACTTTTTTTGTTAACCACAAATAAGCCCTGAAATAAGCAAAACCAAACAGACAGTAACAAAAGGTCTTTAAGAAAATAAGCTAAGTTGTTGGGCTTATTGGACTGAATAAGCTACAAAAGAACAAATAAGCAACTAATTTAGACTTGCTTACACCTAATAAGCCAATGCAGACCTAAATAAGCACAAGGGAATGAAACTTAAGCTAAGAAATTCAAATAAGCTATCTGACATAGAAAATATATGCAAAACAGACAAACAGGCCACTTTGGGCTTATGTTTAAGCTCAAGGATGGACCCTAATGAATCTATAAGCTAAAAAACAGGAAAAGAGGACATAAAAATTTATAAGAAAAAGCAATCTAATGAATCTTACAAAGCGTGGAGACGACGTCGCGGACTTCAAGCGACGGCGTCAGGATTTTCAAAGTGACGGCGTTATGGATTTGACGATGGCGTCAGGACGTAGGCGACTTAAAGTGGCTCTTGAAGATTCTACGTGGCAACGGTATCACAATTACAACACGACGCCATCAGGACGATTTCTCTATATATACAAAACCGATTTTAGGATTTTTGGTGTGTAACTTTTGGGAGATGAACCCTAACTTTTATATTCGAGCTTGGCGTTGTTTGATTAATTCTTGGTCTTCTCTTGTGCTTAACATGCTAGGCTAGATCATTTAGTATTTACTTATGATTGCATGAAACTTAGATTGTAGATCCTTTTAATGTTGCTTCTTGTGATGGATGTGCACATTAGGCTTTAGAAAACTAGCCATAAGATATTAAATTGGCATAGACGTCTAGGGAAACGCAAGTGTGTAGAAAGGATACCATCAGTAACAGTCTTCATACTACCTTACCCCTAATATGGTTGACCCCTCTTAAGATATTTCAAATGCATTTAATATACTCTTAGGGGCCTTGTAATAGTCTTCATACTACCTTACTTGTGCGTTGCCTTAACGGAATATTATGTAGATGGCGGATTCGTATAATTCGTTCATGACTTAGGAAATACTTACAAAGATCATCACAAGTATGACAAAGTAATAGGATTAGGAGAAGCAATCTGAGGAGTAGTGCATGATTAACTAAATACGTTCGTTTATCATATAAGTTATCACCAAAGTAGTTTAGATTTAATTTATAAGCATCTCTAAGCTTGGAGTAGTGAAGTTTTCATATTGCTGCTTTAAGAGATTTCTTTGAGTCTTCTTAGTAGCTACATTCCCACCAAATCTCTTTTCTACAGCTTTCAGCAATAGCTTAGCATCCTTTATAGAGTTAAACTTTAACTGATGTTCCTTGGGAATGCCCATCATTAAAGTACTTCTAGCTTTCACCTCTAATCTTCTTTAAGCCTTATCTTCAGCAGATGTAATGGGCAAGAATGTTGTAACACCTTCCATAACTTTTATTTTTAGCAAGGTTGCACCATTCTCTATGACTTCCCATAATGCATAGTATATCATCTGTATGTATTGTTCAATCCTCATCCTCCATAACTTAAACTCACCCGGTTTGAGCAAGGAAACTTTGGATGCAGCCACCATGTGTGCAGAATCTTGATCTATATCTTTTAGCAAAGTTTCTTAAAGCAACAAGCTCTGATACAACTTGTTGATCCCACTTTAATAGATCGAATTCCTTAAGCTTGTATAAGGTTTAGTTATATTAGATAAATCTAACAAAACTATAGTAGAAACTTTGAATGTATTAAAGATTATGCGGAATCTAATCTTTAATATTAAGAAGAACTATCAATGAAACAGTAATTATATGATCATATAATTCAACAAACAAAAGCTCTAATATTATAATAATACGAAAACTCGCAAAGTATTAGGGTTACAATGACCTTGAAGCTAAGACTAAGATTGATTTTAGTTTTGGTACTGGTATATCAATCTTTATGCCCTAGGACCTCCATTTATACACCAAGGAGTCCTAAAAGACTTACAATACTTTCCTAAGTAATCATAATCTTCTAAACAAATAACTTATACATATCTTTTAATAAAATATCTCATACAAATCACATAAGCAGTACTAACTAACTTAGCAGTACTAACTTCTTCACTAGCAGCATTAACTCCTTCATCAGCATTAACTTTGTACTAACAGTAGTAACTTTCGTACTAGCAGTAGTAACTACTTAGCAATTTTTCTTCCAAGTCTCTGAGCACTCTTAACTTCCACTAGCAGTAGTAACTTTGTACTAGCAGTTGTAACTTCACCAGCAGTCTTGAACACTTAATAATTTTCATTGAAATTCTCCAGCAGCACTAACTTTGACTGAGCAGCATTAACATCAATAAGAGCAGCAGTAATACTAACAACATTAAGAAGGCTTTTAATCCTAACACACTTCTAGTAAATGATAAAAGAAACCCTATATTACATATAGACAATCACCATCCAAATCACAAAAAAAAACAATACAAAGCCCAAAGATGCACCGAAACACAAGAACACACAAGTTTTAAGAAAATTTAAAGCAATTATATATATATAAGAGTAGACATACCTCTGTTGATTCTTATTACAAATGACTCGTCGGAAAATGATGTCGGCGGTGACTTAAAAAGGAGTAGGAGGGATGGGTTGGTAAAATGAAATGATAGGTGATTGAAATGAATGAATAAAAGAAAGGGATGAGGGTGGTAGCGGTAGGTATTCACTTTGACTGAAGATTGTAAACCTTATTTTACAGTGGACATGTGATGTTGCGTTCGTCGTTGTTGGTAATTTATGTTATCAAGTTTTACTATTTATATTTTGCTGACTTTACCTATAGAGAAACGCTTATGGGTAGTATACTCGATCAATCGTAGACTAGTTGGTATGTAGGGTGTCGATCACTAAGAGCGAGAACGTTAATTCTTATGTCTACCAGTATTTTAGTTATCTGAGTTAGTCCTATTTAATTCTATCTATCTAAACCTAAACTATCATGACAAAGGGGGTTTTCAGCCTGAGAGACTGGCACAATTTTGGTTATTCTATTCCTAAGTTGATGACAAGTAAAGCATTAAACACACACAAGAAGAAAGACAAATGAAGATAACAATTCTGAGCACAAATATAATGGAACCCATATCAGCCACGATTAATCTAATAAAATGCAGGTATTGTCTAAAGTGCTATGATTGTATTACTATGTTGGTGTTATATCATCCGTAAGGTTTAGGTAGGTCTTCTCTCCATACTCAGCTATACTGGTCCAATTACTATAGGACCAGTATGAATGATAGATTAAACGCATAATTAAACATAAACAAGTATCATGTTAGAAAATATAATTAACATGCAACAAGTAATAAAATCTAGATAGACAAACCAAACATTAAATCTTCATAAACATGGCTGATACCTAAAGGTATCAGCCGATAGTCATTGTAAAAATACACACGGTTTCATATATGAATGATCAAAGTAAAAGAAGGATAACCGAAACGCGTATTGGGTTGTGCGACAGAATTAAAGAGTTTCCTATGATCATGAGGCTCTTTCTGACCCTTTACTGCTTCTATAAACGTCACTTAGTTGATTTGGTGGTTTAGGGCATCACTTACATATTTGAAATTCGTTTTATAGGGTTTGATAAGGTGTGAAAACACTACCCGTTTTAAATCAAAATAGGCCCTAAACAAGACAAAATTATGCTTTTAAAAATGCGTGTATACATTGCTTTTTGTGTCCTTTGTTATTGAGTATGTACATATATTGCAAAAATCCTCAAGAAAACATTCCAAAACCGAACACACACGGACACAGAAACGAATTTAGTGTGGCAAAAGCCCGGAGAATGCTATCAAAAGGTCAACCAAAGTCAACCATAATAAAGCAAAAAAACCAAAATACCAAATCAGTCCCTCAAAGATAAACAAGTTTGGCAAGAATAGATCTCTAAAACCCCTAATTGTGTTAACTCTTATAAATATAAAGATTGTAAACACCCTTACTTTATAACGAAAATCCAATACCTGTTAACCCTAGCCCAGGCCCAATCCCTTTATACCCGGCCCAAGTTAACAAAGTATAACCTGGGTCAAAGCATAGTCAAACTTCCACCCCTTTTATAAAAGTTACGCGGGAAAAATAGTTACTACTGTTCACCCATCATCCCCGTTTAACCTCGAGTTAAAATCAAGGGGCAAGTGCAAATTAAGGGCATGGAAGGGTAATTCAAGTGGCTAAGTACAACTTGGCAGAGTATCACGTCATGAGAAGCTTCTATTGGTCCATATGTACAAAAATGCCACACGGACAAAGTGAGTAAACACTTCAATCATGTAGGATTTACACTAAAATCACTCACATAAGTAGCACAAACGATCCTGACACACAGATGCCACGTTGGCAATCCGTGTGTCCCAAAATCTAATCCAACGGTGGAGAAGACTCCTCCAATGATTAGAAGATTGAGTGGCCAAGATGAAATGGAGCGTGTGAAGGACTCAAGAGCCTAGAAGCTTCAGCTAAGGGCTATAAATAGCCCTCACTCACTCACACATAGTATCTTTTTTTTCCTGCAATTTTTTTTAGTTAAAAGTTTTTGTAATTTTTAGATAAATTGTAATTTTCTTTTAAGCTCTTGTAATTTCTTTTTATTAAGTATTGTTATCAGTTTTAAGCATTAATAAAATCACAATTTAGTTCTCATAAACTGTTTTCACTTATAAGCTCTTATTTCTCTCAAATGTTTATGCTACTGTTTCATAAACTACTAATAAGCTTATCAAGCTCTTTGAATCTCTAAGCTTAAATTGAGCTCAATTCAGTCATTTAGTCTACTGTAACTCTAAAACAGCTTAAATATCTTGGCTATTTGGATTTTTGAGCTTTTGGAAGATGAGCTTACTTAGGAAGAGCTCATATGGACTTTTACTGGTTTATTTACAATAAGCCAGAGCTTGTAGATAGCTTTTAAGCTTAATTGCCTTTGTTTAGCTAAGGCATAGGTAAATTCCCTTTAAAATTAAAGTTATTTAGCTTAAATATTGCATTTGGTTAATTTTAGCTTACTAGTTGCTTATTTGTGCTTATTAATGTGTTATTATGCTTATTAGACTTATTTGATAATCTATTTTTAGTTAATATAGCTTAGATCTTAATTTTGTTTAATTTGTCCTTAAAATCAATAAAAAACCAAAAATATTAGTGTAGATAGTAGCTTATTGGATTAGTGTTTCTAGCTTTTTAAGTCTGTTATAAGTTGTTTATTATCTGGTTATTTAGATTTGAGCTTTGGATTGCATTTTCATATGTCTAAATGGTTTCTAAGATTGATAAATGGGTGTTTGGCACAACAGTACTAACTGCAAGTTAGTACTGTTTTTGGCCTCTTGGTCTTTGGTAATTGTTTTCACCCTTTTATTAGGTTAGAATAATTAGGATTTTGAGTTAGATTAGTTTTAAATCAAAGTTTTCATAATTTAGATGGTAATGAAGTATTTGTCATCATTTGGTTAGAATTTAAGTGCATTTTAGCTCAATTATGTTTTAGGTAGAAACTTAGCTTGCTTTGCTATTGTTTTAGTTGATAAAAAGTGTTAAAAAAAGTCTCATTAGGTTTCATTAGGTCTGCACTAATAAATTTAGAGTTGTGGTTCTTATGCTTGTCACTGCATCAGGTAAACACTCAAACTGCTATTATCTAGCTTGATTTTTAGTAGGATAAAATAGGTTTAAGCTTTTGATTTTCAGCATTTAAGTAGCTTTTATCTCATATCTTATAAGTTTGCACCTTAGTTTCCTAAATCTGAGCTTATCTTGTTATCTGTTTTACTTCTAAAATCATCAAATTTTCTTTTAAAAATCCTAAACTCAGCAGCTACTGAGTTAACTGTCTATTTTCATAGTGCTTTTTCTATAAGCTCTTGTAGTCAAAATCTTTTTCAAAAAGCAGTTTTATGTAGCATTTAAGCCAGATTTTAAGATAAGTTAGGTTTCATCTTCTAGAGTGCTTATTTGGGAGCTTAATTTTAAGCTCAAAGTGAGCTTAAGGGTCTGTTTGGCTACTGTTTTCATTTTAGATGCTTATTGAGATTTCAGCTTATAGCTTAGGTCCTTTGTGCTTAATTTCCTTTCATTTAAGCTCAGTAGTGTAGGAAGTAGCTTAATTTTAGTTTTAAATTCATTAGTTTAGCTTATTTTAGCTTTTAGAGTTCTTAAAATTTGATAAAATCCAAAAAAAATATAGTTTAGTGATTCTGTCATCTTTTCAGCTAATTTCTAGCTTATTTAGGGCTTTTCATAAAAAGTTGCTTTTATTAAAAATGCTTATTTTTAGGAGCTTAATAACTTTGCTTTTATAAGTTTTCAAAAATAAAAAAAGGGAAAGTGGAAATCGGGGGTGAGCAAGACTCGAACCCCCGACCTCAACACTTTCAACCCTTTTATAACACACACACCACACTCACTACCACTGCGCCCTGGGGTCTTTTTTCGTAGACTCTTACACAATTTAATCTTTATACACGTTTTAGCCCATTAAGCCTTATAAGCGGTTTTAGCTTATTTCATGGCTTATTCGATAAGCTGTGACATCAAGCTTATTTTTCCTAGTTCTAATTAGTATAAGC
Organism: Tanacetum coccineum; assembly: GCA_026074375.1. Classification (NCBI taxonomy): domain Eukaryota; kingdom Viridiplantae; phylum Streptophyta; class Magnoliopsida; order Asterales; family Asteraceae; genus Tanacetum; species Tanacetum coccineum. The sequence continues at coordinate 5,260 of BQNB010171057.1, read as the reverse complement.
TATTTTTTGTATTTTTTCTTGAATTTTTATAAATAGTTTAGTATTTTTAAACATTATTTTTCATTTAAAACTTTAAAAATTCATAAAAATAGAAAAAAAATATAAATCTTTTTTAGAAAATTTTCTTTTATCATAAAAAAGATTCTAGGAAGATTAGTTTTTGCCTTCGAGGGTTTTAATTTGCAAAATTGTTGAATTTTTAAAGAACGAGATTCGTTTGTCACCGATCTCGTTTTTATGTTTTAAAGCTACATTCAACTAATCCGGATTTGATCTAGTTTTCTTAAACTTTCTTTTTAGTCCAATTAGAGTCCACCTAAAAAGAAAAATTCATTTTATGTTTAATTTTAGAAATTTAAGGTTTTTAAATGCCGTTTAGAGTTCCCGTTTTGCGTTTTTAATTAAAGTTTGATTTATGTTATTTGTTTTCGTGCTTAGTTGTTATCATTTGCTTATTTTAATTTGTAAAAGTAGATAATCAAATTAATCTTGTCTTCAATTCAAATAATTTGTTCTGAGCATCAAACGTGTATCACTTCACAAATCGTTAGGTGGATAACGACCTGTGGAAATCAAACTTCCCGTTTTTATATACGTATTATATTATATATATTTGTGAAGATTTTCCTTTTTACCCTTGTCCTCAAGGGTAATTTGGTAATTTTCCATCATATTATATATTTTATTATTACGTGTGTTGGTTTACTACCAATCAATTTTTGGCGTCGTTGCCGGGGATTTGTGATTAAGATTCTCTCGTTTGAAATTTGTTGATCGTGATTTGAAGACCCTTTCATTTTTGAAAGTTTTATTTTTGTTAAAAAATAAAAAAATAAAAAAATATATAAAATATAAAAAGTAAAAAATAATTTTCTTTTCTTTTAGTATAATTATCATATAATAAAAAAAATATAAAAAAAATCAAAAATATAAAAAAAATTGTCCATATTAAAAAAAATAAAAAAAATAAACAAAGTTGGTAAAAGAACACCAACAAATAATACCTTCAATTGAGTTATTATCCATAATAAGTTCCCAACTCGAATCAAAGATTTAAAAACTTACCATTTGTGTCATTTACGAGGAACGGCTCACCTTAAAAAGTAAAATTTTTAAGAGCTACCGTGAAGTAAGTTTGATTATTTGGTTCAAGTTGTCTATCTCATTGTCCGTTAAAATTAGATTAAAAACCAAAAATAATCTTCTTTTTCTTCTTATCCATTTAATTCTTTTCATTAACCCTCTAATTTGTTTAATTCTTATGGCGTCACTCGATCATCGTTTGAACCCCCTCTTCTCGATTAAAGAATGCATGACTTGTGGAGCTTTGTACACTGCGGACTTTTGTTGTTCAAAAGGAGGTCTTGAAGACAAGATTCTTGTTCCTAAACCTCCTCAGAATTGTGCAACTTGTGGAAACCCGGTTGATGGTTTATATTGTCGATCTTGTGCTTTTGTGCGAAAGTGTTTGAATGAAGGTTGGTATACAATTCATGATGAAAACAAAATTCTAAACACCTCCAAGTCATCCAATCACAACACTAACATTGTTAGTGCTCCTCGAGAGCCATTCGTCTTCAATCAAGACCCCGGTGTAAATTCTTCGCAAAGTCCTCTACAAAGTAACCACAATTGTTGTTACAAGTGTGGTGATTCGTTAGATGATATCTTTTGTCAACAATGTACTTGCAAGTCTTGTGGGAACGGTGCTCATATTGGTTATAATTGTCCACCAAAAGCTCCGATTATCTCTAATCCAGAACAATGCAATCAAACCATTAATGAGCTCCCACAGACTTTGCCAAGGTGTTTTATATCACATGCAGATTCTGAGATAGAAATTCATTCACTTATGATTCCAAACCTAATTTTGTCGTTGAACGAGAATTGCTCGGCGATGCTCCTCAAAAAGCTTCCCGAAAAGCTTGGAGATCCCGACAAGTTTCTTATTCCATGTAATTTCCCAGGGATGGATGTATGCCACGCCTTGGCCGATCTTGGCGCGAGCATAAATCTAATGCCTCTTTCTATTTGGAAAAAGCTTTCTCTGCCTGATCTTACACCAACTCGGATGACTTTAGAGTTAGCGGATCGGTCGATTACTCGTCCTAAAGGACTCGCCGAAGATATTTTTGTCAAAGTTAGACATTTTCATTTTCCTACCGACTTTGTTGTTGTTGATTTTGAAGCCGATCCTCGAGTTCCTCTCATACTTGGGAGATCCTTTTTAAGAACCAGCCGTGCTTTAATTGATGTATACGAAGGAGAGCTTGTTTTAAGGGACGGAAATGAACAAATAACTTTTCATGTCAATGGCACGTCAAAACATCCTCAAAAGCATGTAAACGAGTCAATTAAAATGGTTAATGGCACATGCAAGAATAGTTTTAAAAGGTTTCCTGACGAACCCACTCTAGTTTGCCCGCCTCTACCGGAAGATGCCAACGATGAAAAAGAAAAGCAGGAAGTGAAGAATCTCGCAGAACCGACGGCTAAATGCTAAACTCGTATCACACCTTGTTTGAAGAATTTTAGAGTTATTTACAAGGAGAGCATGTTTCATTCAAACAAAACACCTTAAGTTTTTTCGGTTTTTGCAATCACATCCACCCTACCGTCTATTGAGCCCAAGGATTCTCTCATAATCGGGGACGAACACCTTAGTACTTTTAGTAATGAGGAAATTGTCCCAATCCCAAGAGAATCTGAGGATACATCCGGGAGTGAAAGTGAGAACATTATACCTTTATGTGATGATTTATCTTCCTTCAACGTTCCACGTGATAATTCCGTGACTTTCTCTAACCCTCTTTTCGAATTTGATGTCAATTTCAAAAACCCTCTTTTTGATGAAGTATTAGAGGACATCGGGTGCAAGGATTCTTATGATTACAACCTTGATGAGTCAAATTTCCTAGTCACTCCTCTTTCTGATTCTAACAAAGATGAGTGTCTTACTCCAGAAGACGGCATTGAGATTTTACACCACCATGATCCGTCTACTCCTTTGAAAAGCGTTGTTTCCATTCTCGAGGGATTCATCAATAATCCACCTTTCTAAGAGAATGATGATTTATTTAATTTTAAATGTAAAACGAATGATTGGAAAAGAATTTTGTACGATGCTCCAATTGATGAGGCTGAATGTTTTGATCCAGGAGGCGATAATGATGAGATTGATGCTTTTCTAGCTATCGAAGTTCCTACGTATATTGAGGAAGGTTACTATGACTCAGAAGGAGACGTATTATATCTTGAGAGTTTGCTTAGTGATGATACCACCCATAATCTCTCTCCCGAAGTATTTTTCGATCATGAACCATAACATAATACTTTTTCTCCCAAGAGTGATCCTCTTCACCATGAGTTCACCGGTGAACTTATCACGATTCCTTCAAGAATTGATAGAGAGCACAAGGATTATATCAATCGAATGTCGTTGTTATGCAGTAATTCATCTTCCCGATCACTAGAAAATTCTCATACAATCATCGAGTCTCTTCCCATATCTACTACTCTCATTGAGGATAGTGACTCCAATAGGGAAGAGATCGATATATTTTCCGGACCGGATGATTCGATACCACCAGGTATTGAAAGTGATTTTGACTCGGAAGAGGATATTATTGACAACTTGCTTAACGATGATCCCATTCCCGAATATGAACGTTTAACCTTCGACATGGAACCCGATGTGCCAGTAATAAACAATGTTGATGAGCTTAATGAAGACGAATGTTTTGACCCGGGGGGAGGTGAGATTAATGTTGAAGTTGACAATTCCTTCACATTTGTCACTTGGATTTTTCTCCCGTTTCTCACTTACCCTGAGGTTTCTCCTTTACTTTCCTCCACAAAAAATGAGGACACCATTTTTGACCCCGGCATCTCCACTTAGAGCCGGTGGCATTTCATCGGGATGGAACTTTCATGTGCTTTAATGTTTGTCCAAACATTAATGAAAGCCCGATTGAGATTTTCTCTTCCTTTCACTTTTCCCTAAGGACGAATGAATTCGGGGATTGAGTCAAGCTATGTAACTCGGTTACCAAAAACAAAGCGCTTCGTGGGAGGCACCCCATGCTTATCCATTTTCTATTTTCTTTCTTATTTTCTATTGTGATGTGAGGAGGCTTGTACTCTTCCGATTCTTGTTGTATTTGTACTTGTGATTGTTTGCAGGATTCACCCAAAATTTTCTGAAGACTCTCGTGTTCAGTGATTTATCTCGGTCCACTCGAGCTTCCTAGCCTTTGCTTGCCATTAGTTTAGGGAAATCCGATATCCTAAAGATTATTATCGACTAACATTTATCTTGTAGCACACTTAATAAACGGCTAGAGATTTTTGTGATACTTTCTTCATGTTTGGGTTATGCATTAGACTTTTTGAGTTCTAGTATGGGGTTTTTAAGTCTTAGGTTAGGAAACACTGAGGACAATGTTTAATTTTAGTATGGGGTAGTATATCTTCGATATGATCTTGCCTACTTTTTCCCGTTGTTCTCACGTACCCCGTTTTCCCACCAAAATTTTCAAAAATATAAAAATTTTAAAAAAATTTCAAAAATAAAATAAGTGTTTTTGCCACAATTTTGACTTTTCTGCTGGGTAGAATAAGAGTAAATTCTGACTCGATCGAGCGTGTTGAGCTCTAGCTTGTTCCTTAACTTTTAGGCTAAGCGTTCTCGAAAATTCGCGAAGAACGAAAAATGATAGAGTTAAGTATGAGTGGGATGCTAAACAAGGATTAGTGGAAATCTTAAGAGCTCATGTATGTAATTTGTGGCTTCTTCTCCCATAAGCTTCTAATTGGATTAATATACGTGCTGTTATTGGAGACTAAACCTAAATCAATAATTTTTATGTAATATATAGCAAAAATTTTAGTCTTAGTTCAAACTTATACTTGAATTTTTCAAAAAGAAGTCATCCTATATAAAAAAAATAAAAAATAAAAAATAATAATAAAATGTAAAAAAAATATATAATAATAATAAAAGCTGTGGGCTGATAAAAGTTTACTACCTCTTGCCGGCTCACAACCGATGTGGTAGTCTTCTAAAGAAAGCCCATAGTAAGAATAAAAATCCGAGACTGATAAAAGTTTGTTGCATCTTGCCGGCTCACAACTGATGTTGTAGCCTTCTAAAAGGTCGATGGTTACTATTGCATAAATATTTAAATTTAAATTAATAAATAGATTTCTTTTTGTTAATTCAAATATGCTTTTGAACTTTGACTATTCTATTTTATAAGCT
>BQNB010171056.1:0-13611 GCA_026074375.1 Tanacetum coccineum | reverse complement strand
ACTGTAGCACGCCCGGGGTACTGTAGCACGCTGCCAAAAACGGCAGCGTTTCAACTCAAATATAGTATATAGATATAATATATAAAGATATAAAGATATAATTAAGAAACATATAAAATTACACTTGCGTTGCGTACCAGATTTCGTAAGAGCCACATAATTTTATATTCGATTAATGACGACAAAAGGCAAGTGGGAAAAGCGTAATGGTAGACCAAGATTCTGCCCACGTTATCATTTTCACGAGCTGGATCAATATTTATATCACAACTTATACGCTTGGTCCTATTAGTTTCATATAGTTTTCAATTTGCTCTTCTTTTTTTTTTTAATTTGATCATGAACTTCAATTTTATTTGTCAAGGGATATATCGTTTCCTAAATATCAATCGGTTTTGTCAACTATCTCCCCGGGTGTCACAATTACTGTTGTCACGTTATCTTAAATTTCTAAAATTTCACGTTTTGTTTTTGAGTTTAAATTTGAAGGAAAAGAAAAAAAAGAAAAAAGTTTATTTTCCAATCACTTTCTTCTAATCAACAACGTCATAGCTATCGCAATCTTCCAATCACTCAGTTTGCGCAACACAACGAAAATATTTTTTGTCAATATTCAACCCCTTATCTAAATAATACTCATCACCACTACTAATATCACCATCTAATAGAAGCACATATGACGATATCAAAATGTTATCGACAGGGCCGTTTTTGAGGGTGTGCAAGGTGCACGACCGCTCAGGGCCTTAAAATTTTTAGAGGCCTTTAAATTTGTCTCGTTAACATTTATATGCATAGGCACACATATTTTTCACGAAAAAAGTATTTAGATAAGAAATTATCTTAAATGAGTAATATATTGAATGTTTAGATAACTAAGTACATTATATCTTATAAATGCTGACACTTTATATATAACATTTTTTTTCGAAAAACTTTTTAAAACACTAATTTCGCACATGAACCCAAATTTTTTTAAATTTAAAGACGCCCTGGTTATCAACCACCCCAAAAAATCATAAAATCACACCTTAATCTAATAGACTTAACATACCAAAAAGTAAACTAACTTTAAAACCAAACTTTTCAAGCCCAAGTGCCCAACTTAGTTGTAAATCAAAAACTATAGGTACTAAATCTAAAATTCCAAAAACCCCCCAATAATTGTGTGTGTGAACAGAATAAGAAACAGTTTTTTAACGTAATTCTTACTTTTCTCGGCAAAATAATAAAAAAAGAATTGATGAAAAAGGCAATACGCAAGATGTGGAAATGAATGAATGTGTGTGAGAGAATCTATATAAAAAAACGAATAGGATCCTTGTCATCTTATAATAAGTTTCTAACACTTGCGGACGTGAATAGTCATTTTCATTTATCGTACGCGTAATAAAAAATGTTCTGTGATGACATATAGTATGGACCGGTCCGGCCCACTCATATTATTATGGGTTTGGTAGCTGATAATAGGCCTCCGGCCCACACATCGCGGTCACAAGTTATCTTTAAAAAATGATAACCTAATTAAATAAGAGATATGCTTTACTTATTCAATTCAGTTAGGATAATTCCGAATCCCTACGATATCGGCCGTGTCTTGGGCCGAAAGTTATGGAAACTCTAAGGATTATTTAGCCTATAAAAAGAAAGCAATTGCCATCAATACAGGTATCTAGCAAAAACCCTAATTACATTCGATTACTCCCCAAAAGCTTTACACTTACTCTCACGCCGGAGTCCAATCGTGGGATCCGCTCCCACGATAAGATTAACGGTGTTTCATTCCTTGTGCAGGGTCCTTCAAACAAGTTCACTTGATATAAGAATACGACATTACATACCCGAATAGCCGCCTATTCGGGCTAAACAAGACCCCGACCTAACTTTTGTATCAACAAGTTGGCGCCATTCGTGGGACCCAACACTAGGAATTACTCTCAGAAAAATAAGCGCAATGGCTAACACAACCCCCATTGTGACCACTGTCACGAAAACTGCAACCAAAGAAAAGACGCCGAAGGAAACGGATGCCGCACCCAGGGTGAACATCCTAGACTTCTGTGAGGGACATTACGAGGATATCCTGCCGGTTATTATGGATAAGATTCACCGTGACAAGCGAAAAGAAGTCCATACTAGACTGGACTTTGGGGATAATACCAAGAGAAGCCGAAGAATACGAGAGGGCTCTCAAAACTCAAGCACGGGGACCTTGTCCGCAAGGTACCGTAACCCGTCGGAAAGGCCCAAGGTTAGGGATCGCTTAAAAGACAACGATGGAAACGTGTTTGGCCGGCTAGGTCATCGGCAGAGCGCGTTTGATCGACTTAGCGACACTTACTCGCCAAGCGCAACTAAGTCCGGGACGGACATGACAAGCCTTAGGGATCATTCCTACAATAGAGGTCACCCTCACAGACGGGACTCTTCTCTCAGCAGGGATCGTCCTCAAAGTAGAGACCGCTCCCGTGGCATCGAATAATCATAAGGTAATACATGCTCCTCCTACAGGACAAGAGCCGGACACGGGCATCACTCTCCGACAGGGGTACTCTAGATATCATGATAGAGGAAGGGGAATTCCCCATTATCTCGCGTATCGGAGAGCGGCACCAGCGATGGAGGACACTGGAAGTCAAAGTCAAAAAGGCACAAGCCTACAGATGAAGACGATTTAGCAGTGCCCTGGTCATGCGAAGAAGTGGATCCATTCACACCTCGAATCCATAATTTCAAAAGTTTGTAGAAAACATGAATGCCTAATAACATGAAAAATTATGACGGAACTGGGAATCCAGAGGATCACGTAAAAGTTTTTCAAGCCGCAGCACTGGTGGAATGCTGGGTAATGCCTACATGGTGTCATATGTTCAATTCTACCTTAATAGGGACCGTGAGAGTGTGGTTCCGAATTATTTGGGGGAACAAACACAGGGGGGCTCCTCGGCAAAGCATAGAGGATACCCGTGCCTCCAGCGCTTTTTAGCTTTCATGCCGAAAGAAGTACATAAAGATCCAGTGGAAATTCACGATACCACGAGAAGGATGGAGAGCCCATCTAGGCATTTCATGAAGTGGTTCCAAGTGAGACTGGCGCATGAAGGGGCCCGAGTGCATCCGACTCTCGGATTCATGATGGGGTTAACAACCCTGAGTTGACAAAGCGCCTCAACGAACACATTCCAAAGACCATAGAAGAAATGATGAGAGTCACTACTGCCTTCATACGAGGAAAAACCGCCACCGCTTCTAAAAAGAAAGGTCATGCACCGTGGAAACCACAGGATCAGCCAAAACGACATGCTTCTGAGTGGAAATCTGATTTCCGAGGTCAGTCAAGGGAAGGACGGGTTTCTAGCAGGTTTACCCCCTTATCAGAACACCAAAAGAAATCCTCGCGGCCATGGCAGGAAAATTCAAACCACCACCACCCATGGTAACCCCGGTGGAGAAGAGAAGCAGCAACAAGTTTGCGACTTCCACAATGATAAAGGACACAACACAGACGAATGTATGCAGTTAAAAAAGCAAATTAAAGAGTTGGTGCGAGCAGGAAAACTCTCGTATTTGATTAAAGAAATTAAACAAGGTCGAGATCAAACAAAGGTTGGAAAGAAGAAGCCCCGGCCAAAGAAAAGTCCTTGGCAATCTATATGGTACAACCGTGGCATAGAACTACAAGCCAAATTGAAAATGCCAAAGTATTACAACGCTAGGGTCCGTGGTGTTACTTTCAGACCCGGAGACTTTGTTTATCGTAGTAACGAGGCAAGTCATGCTATGGATGGGGGAAAGCTCGGCCCAAAGTGGGAAGGACCTTATGAGGTCACAGAAGCACTCAGAGATGTACAAGCTAAGGTCCATAGACGGCGTGGTCTGTCCGCGGACATGGAAAATCGTCAATCTCAAGAAATCTTATCTTTAAGCTACGGCATGGATAAGTTTGTGTCTTGATTAGGGCCCTTAATAAAGTAATCCATGTATTCTTATTCTACTCTTTTTTTAAGTTATGAATAAAATTCCGCGGGGTCTAGCTAACCCCGCAACTTTTTTTCTTATATGAAAAACTTTCTAAGTGTTTCTTTCTTTTCTTTAGTATAGTTTACTTGTCATTCTATGCATGCATACACAATATGGTGGATATCTTTGGATATCCATAGGTCAAGCACCCTAATAATTGCATTGACGTAGTAAGCGGGTTGCAACCCATCGAGCTGGATTCTGGTTCTGATTCTAATGTACTAAGTTCGTTAGGTATATAAGAAAAGACTCCCACAGAGCATGTAAGACACTACAAGTGCGATTATAAACAAAATATATTTGGAGATAATAAATTACATTGTTAATCACGGATATCTGTGTACATGTTACAAACAAAAAATGTTATCTAAGTACCACAGACGGTACTATGGCTAATCCAAATTATACATAGGCGGTAAGGACTTGGATCTAAGGAGCCTTAGAGATGCCTCATCTTCAGATATCTCTGTCTGTGTAGCAGCATCCGCCAGCAGGATGGCAAGACCTTGAGGAGCAACGGTAGGCATCGATACAGGAAGGCCGTCAGACCTGGCGTGGTAGGCGGAACCGACCTCATGGGTACGACACCACCCGACACTTCTTTTTCTTCTCGGTGCGGCTTATGTTAGCCGCGGATGCATCCTCTATAGTTTCTCTACTCTTGATGACAAAGGATCTTTAGGGTCGCGTACCTCAGGGTACACATGGATCTTTAGTTGGGAAGAAATGGGGTGAAGCTCACGAATCCACTAAGGAGCGTCTTCTCCAGAATTACCCTCCAAATGTAGGGATGCCATAATTAAGTCTATGGGGGCATCCTTCAACTTCTCTAGCTGATCGACTAGCGGGAATTTCAAATCCTTTAGAGCCTGAAGGGCCGCGACATATTTAGCATCAGCCTCAGGGTCGTAATCCTTAATAGCCGCTAGGTCTAACTTCGTCTCTCCATGCTCTACCCCATGTTTGAGTCCCTTACTCATACCTTTAATTATCCCATCAGACACGACATCAGCAAACACTTGCCTCAGTTCTGTAGATTCAGCACACTTCATGATAGCTAGGCGTAGACCGTGCCCGATAACCCATCGGTGACCTGCGATCGCCATCAGCATATGAGCTTACAACTCCTCATTAAAATCTATGCTCAGCGCATCTAATCTTGCATCCATTTCCACACACCGCTGTTTAACCTTGTCATCTTCATACTTTTTAAACTCTTCAAATGTAGCTTTTATCCTTTCCTCACCTGTGACCTGTGCTTGAAGGTTGGATACCTGCTGGGACAGCTGATTGTTATTAACTTGGAGGTCAGAAAACTAGGCGCGGAGGCTTTCCAGTTCCTTAGCTAAATCAGCATTCTTGGCCTCCGCAACCTTCTTCATATCTACCTCAGCCTCAAGTAGAGTCTCCAAGTTCTGGGTCCGGTTACGGAGGCCGTGCACTTCCGTTTCCACGGTCCTGAGGGATTTAATCTCTTCATCAAGTTTCTTTATCTCCTCATCCTTTACTTGGATTCTCTGATCTCGTTGGCTATCTTGGCTCTGGCTTCCTTCAACAACCTGACTTCTTATTCGAATCTTAGACTGATTTGAGAACCTATCGCCACCTGCCGCGCCAGGTTCATGTTATACTGGCCCATGAATTCAGTATTAGGAAAGTGGCAAAGCTTAGAGAAGTATCCCGGTGGCACTGTGTGATCTGCCATGTCTTGGCACGCCTCGAGGGTGTCTAGGCGGCAGTTGTTAGTCATGCCCTACCCAGGTTGATAGATACCACCTGGCGACCCAACCATGGATAAGACAGAGGTCGATTTCCCCGAATCCGGACTCCCCACGGAAAGCTGGACATTAACCTCCATGGTAGCAACATATTAGGGGAGGATCTCGGTAGCCGTTCCCTTGGAAGATCTGCATCCACATTATGAGACACATATGATTTGATTAGTACTACTTTCCAAAACAGCATATAACAAGAACCTGTTAGAATAGATCATTACTGGGCAAGTTCTATTTGCTCAGATTGAGGTGGCGCCTCGATCGATAATGGATTGGTTCACTACGTTTCGCACCAGCAGAAGTCTCTTGGCAGCAGGTGTGATGTAGCGCAGCTTTAAACCATTGCTAGCAAGGGATTTCCTCGGGTACTCTGTGCAGGATGGTGGGGGTAGCATGTTCTTCCTTAACACCTATGGCGGCGCCTTTGCCTCCGCATTATCCAGTTCCCTTGGCGGGCTTTTGTTCACAGGTGGCCCCATAGCGGCCACTTCTTTCTCAAGCACTGGCTCTTGAACGACCTCCGTGGTCGTTGCAGTCTCCACCGAAGGGACCTCATGTGCCAGTCCATCCTGGGCTTGATCCCCCGCCCCGACTCCTTCAGTAGTTGATGGGGGTAGGGTTCTCATTATCAAAATCCAGCGGCGACTTCTCTATGGTGGAAGGTGTTCCCAAGGGTCCTGACGCCATAATTGTATCATCCATACCTATTACACGGCTCGCCGTGGAAGTCAGTAGAGGCACCTCATGGGCAGCGCGAGGCCGAGTCCCGGTCTTTACCTTGAACGGGTTCGGGTTGTGGATTAGGCCGAACAAATCCATTTCTGCAATCACATGGGAGTTGTTAGACTATTTTATTAAACTTGCAAGTAATAAAGACAGTTTATAAAACACCCACCCCGGTCATCGTCATAGAGGAATGTGGGATACACGTCGTCCCCCAGGTAATAGTTTTAACTCAGCCCTACTAGGCATAATAAGGTTTCCGGTAGTTTTTGGAAGGGGTTACGATTTGCATTCAACGCTGCTACGTCCGCTGCGAAATAGGAACTAGCTAATGGCATCCTATCCTTTGGGTCGCTTGTGCGCCAATCCACAACGGTGGGGAATATCCTCTAGTCTACCCAGAAGAAGCGATTGTTCTAGTTCTTTAAGGATTCAAGGGGCTTTGTATAGCATTGCGAGGTGTTCTTCCCCGGTCGTTTGCTAAACGACATCCATCCCGAGTTAAAGGAAGGGATGTAGAAGACACGGAATAAGTTTAGTGTGGGAATCATGTTTTGGATGCGGCAATTGATTTCAATGTTACTAACTTTGGCCGCGCCTATCACTGACAATTGTGACAAGTGGATTTGGTAATGACCAAGAATATCGAAGAGGAATTGTGATATGGGGATGCGATAATTTGCAAACTCAAAAAACTTGGTGTACACACCGACTTTGTCCTTTGAAAAATCCACGATCGCGTCCTCTTAACCAGGTAACTCCGGATGCAAGTCCTCTGGTATGCCGTACTCAGAGGTAAACTCTATCAGATGCTCTTGAGAGATGGTTGATACGACGTCCTCGAGTTGAATGGTATCCCTACTCATTTTTAATTAGTTTTACAAAGAGGCGTGATGTACTAACCTGCAATGAGAGGATGCCATAGAAATAAGTGTCGTGTATAGTTGTGTGTGTAAAAATGGTTATTTGATTCGAAAATTGTAGAAACATGCACAGTGATCGCTTGCCCTATTTATACTATGTCCTCGACAAATGTGCCTTATTGGATGTTTTAACACGTATCCTCCACTGACTTTTTGGATGGCTACGATTGCGAGACAGATGAACCAGTTATGGGCCCGAACGTCCCATCATTCAGCCGTCTTCGCCGTTTCTTGATAAATGGCCTCTATAATTACGCTATGGAGCTCAATCTACGGTATTGGAGGTTACGCGTTTCCAGGCAGGTTCAAGGTAGTTGGATTCTAGGAACTGTGACCGCGGTCCCGACCACGGCCACATCTCCTAGACTGGGGGGACATGATGACGTATAGTATAGACCGGCCCAACCCCTCATACTATTATGGGTTTGGTAGTTGATAATGGGCCTCCGGCTCACGCATCGCGGTTACGGCTTCTTGGACTTACGGGTCGCGGCTACCGGTACGTTGCCCGATGGACGGCGGTATTCTTTCATACTAAGTTATTTTAAGAATAAACTATTTAAGTAAGAGATATGACTTTTATTATTTAAATCAGTTAGGATAATTCCGAATCCCTATGATATCGGTCGTGTCTTGGGCTGAAAGTTATGAAAACCCTAAGGATTATTTAGTCTATAAAAGGAACTCAATCATCATCAATACAGGTATCTATGGCAAACTGAAACCCTAATTACATTCGATTACTCTTAAGAGCTATATACTTACTCTCACGCCGGAGTCTAATCGTGGGATCCGCTCCCACGATAAGATTAACGGTGTGTTATTCCTTGTGCAAGGTCCTTCAAACAAGTTCACTTAATACAAGAACGAGGCACTACCTACCCGAATAGCTGCCTATTCGGACTAAATAAGACTGAAGTTACCTTTTGTATCCAACAAATAGGTAGTAAAAATTTGTTATCTAATCGGAAGATACAGGACAAAATTTCAAGACACAAAGCTTTCATAAAACTTACCAAATAAAGCTACGTGCTTCCTCAACCTAAAAAGCCACATGCTTAAAACGTTTCTCCAATAAGTTTCAGTGTCATTCGTATTATTTAAGGTGTAAATCTGTCAAAATTTAAGATATCATAAATTTGTATACGTCTTTCATCACATTAACGAATAAGATAACATTTTATAAGGCAGTTATCAAAGCAAACAACAATGCATGCCTTTTTTCTCAAGAACCAAAACTACCATTATTCATTTACAGAAAAACAAATTTTGAGTTTTTTATTCCTACATGTCTTATTTTATTATTTAAATATTACAATGGTATATTTACTCATTATAGTACTACTAGTAGTAGATAACAGCAACCACCCTTAACAAATTTTAATCTTACAGATACAATCCCTACATTACACGTTCTTTTTTTTTTCTTTTTTTTTTGCATATTTTTTGTTCTTGATTTAGTTTACTTACTTTAAATGTTAGTTTGCAAATCAATCTTATCCGTGGTTACTAAGTTACGTATTTGTTTTTTTGTTTTTCCTGCATGATTTTAGTCCACCAATGTTGATGTCTTCATAAAAATCAGACAATTGTTTTCATCAACGTTGTAAATAGGAAAATTGTCAACTAAATTGAACACCATAACGATTACGTACATCATTGTGTTTAGAACCAAATTCCAAGTAAACCTGCAAATTGTAACCTAATTCTCCACCACACGCTGGTCTTTGTATCATCTATTTATTATTTTCCAAATCTTTTCGATGTCAGACAAATATAATAATTCCAGCAAAAAGTAACCATGCCGATAAATACAACTTTGTCACGGCAAAACAAGAGTAAGAATTAAGAAGAAATTAAAAAAGAAAAAAAAGGAGAAAGAACCTCGGAAAAAAAATGAGAAACGTACCCATAGAGAAGAATGAAAATTTTTGGCATGATATACAACCAGTGATTGGAGTAATGAAGTTTGACGCAAAAACTGCCCCATGGATATCCACGGAGCTAACTTCTAACGGTCTAACCTATGATACAAGGTGCATGACGCTTACTAGTCAGGACTACTGTAGGCATACAAAATGATATACTGATTGGGGATGTTTATCTGATGGTAGCCTTTTTAGGCGTCCAGGAATCACTTTAGGTGGAATCCCGAGAGGGACTCTACCTTCCAATATATCTGTGAAGTCAACACACATTCTCCATCCTTCGTCACTTTTCTTTACCATGACTGGGTTGGCTACCCATGTCTGATGCGCGACCTCCCGTAATATCCCTGCCCTTGTGAGATCTTCCACCTCTTTACGTGCTGCTGTGCTTTGATCAGGACCTAAGTTTCGTCTTTTTTGTTTGATTGGTTTGATGTTGCTATACTCATTCAGTTTGCGTTTCGTGTTGAAGGGTTTCCCATCGACCGTAATGTTTCTGGGGATCCCTGTGATATCAGCACGAGTCTACGCAAAGACATCTGCATTGTCCTTAGGAGGTTTCATAACCTTTTTTTGAAGTGTTCTGGTAGCTGCTTTCCGATGGTAACTATCTGTTCTGGGTACTTGCTATTGACGATTATCTTTTCTTTAGCATCAGTGCAGCTGAGAACCCCTTATGTGTTTGCTAGGGATGTCTCTCTAATTTTCTTTACACCTTCTCTTATTTTGTCAGATTCATGTGTTGAGAACACAGTTCTGATTCCTTAGGTGGTGTAGAATTTGACGGCCCCTTAGATCTTGGAGAATACCATTCCTATTTTTTGCATTGATGTCCTTCCTAACAGCATATTGTATGGGTAAATAGACCTTACTATGACAAAGTTGAGAGTCTCACTTCTTGAGATGTGTGGTTTTCCATCCAGCGGATCCTGAGTATAGATGTGTGGTTTTCCATCCAGCGGATCCTGAGTTATGCCACCCGCCCTAAGCTGAATGGCTTCCTCCTGAGACCATTACTATAGTTGGTCAAGCCTCCGTAGGTTCAATGGGTCTATTACCGCTCCTCGAAGCAAAGATCATATTGTCATGTCTGACCCTTGAACTTGCCTGGTTACTAGCTCGTTAAGTATTATTTTGTTTTTCTTTCAATGTAACTACCGACTACGTTTGGTTAACTATATTGCCGACTTCGTTCGGATACTTGTAATAAGTACCTTTCAGTGTATGTTAACTCATAGTTAGTACTTTGATATGTTTCCCTTTTGTATAACCTGTTTGTAATGTTTATACGTTTGTATCTAGCACTTTAACATTGGTTTATGCCCCAAACGCCTTATGTTTACTCCAATTGTATGTTTTTATTGTTTTATCCGGATGTTCTCATCAGGACTAACTCATATGCCGGGCAAATGTTCATTAGCTATGTTTGTATTCATTACAGGTTGCTCTTGTTTCTTTCTTATTCATTAATCATTGGTATGTGTTCTCTCCACGGCGTTGTTGTTCATCAGAGTTGTTTTCTCAGAAGGAGGAGACCGTCGTGACTCCTCCTCTGTTAGGATTATGAAAAAGACTCGGTCACCCCCGTGTATTGTTTAGAATAACAAAGCTCGTAGTCAGAAAGTAAGCGTATGACTTTCGGTATTGGGCCGAGTCTTTTGCCCAAGTGTTAGGCCCATACCCAAGCCCATAGAGCTCAAAAACACATGTATATAAACCCCTTTCCAGCCATGGAAAGGGGTTGGTTGTTCAATTTATGATAATACTTTGTCTTGCACTCTCTCTCTCTAGAAATATCACTTTCTCTCTCTAAGATTAAGTAGCCAACCCATCATCTCTTGCTTGTGTTATGATATCATGTATACTACAATTGGTATCAGAGCACATGGGATGATTAGCTAGATTGTGTGTGCGTTTCCTTGGTTAGTTTAGATCAAAAGTTTGGTTTTTGAAGGTTTATGGTCTTATTCTTGACACTCTTTGATTCTCATGTTTGTGATGTTAAAGTTAGTGTTGTTATAGTTGTTATAACCTTCTAGGACCAAGTTGTGCAAAAGAAACCAAGTGAAAACGTTCAAAAGGGTGATTTTTAGGTGTTTTTAGGTGAAAAAGTTTGTATTTTTCTTCGTTGCGTTTTGACCTTCTGAGACATTCTTGGTTGCGTTTTGGTGAAGAAAGTTGCGTTTTGGTCATTGCGTTTTGACTGCAGGTTGCGTTTTGAAGACTTTTGTTGCGTTTTGACTAAGGGAGACTCTGCCCAATTTTTTAATTGGTTGCGTTTTGATCAAATCTCAACGTTGCGTTTTGATCAAGTCTCAAGATTTCATTGCGTTTTGATCAAATCTCAAGATTCTTCATTGCGTTTTGACAAAACTTCACTGCCTTTTGACAAAACTTCACTGCTTTTTGCCTAAGTTTCATTATCAACATTAAGTTAACATTAATTCAACCAAACCAAATCACAATCAAACAACATATCACCTAATCCAACAAACAATCATCACTTTTAACATACAATCACTAATCATTGATCGATCAACTTAATCATATCACAAGTAATCACTATGGCTAATCTTTTAGAGGACATCCAATGTGCCGGTTCCGATACCCGACCACCTATGCTTGATAAGACTGACTTTGCGTCATGGCAACAACGTATTCGATTATACTGTCGGGGTAAGGAGAATGGGGTAAACATTTTAAAGTCAATTGATGAAGGACCATTTCAGATGGGGACCACGCGAGTAATTGTTGCTGAAGGAACTGAAGGTTCACTCAATCTGGGTCCTGAACGACCTCGAGTTTATTCGGATCTGTCACAGGATGAGAAGGATAGGTACAATGCAGACATTCGGGCAACAAACATCATACTTCAAGGTTTACCAAAAGATATCTATTCACTTATTAATCATTACACTGATGCAAAGGACATATGGGACAATGTGAAGATGCTTTTGGAAGGATCGGAATTAACAAAGGAAGACCGTGAATCACAACTGTATGATGACTTTGAACACTTTCGTCAGAACAAAGGCGAAACCATTCACGACTACTATGTCAGGTTTGCCAAGCTCATTAATGACATGCGGAACATCAAGATGACAATGTCAAAAATACAGTTGAACTCAAAGTTTGTGAATAACATGCTGCCTGAATGGGGTAGATTTGTTACAGCTGTGAAACTTAACAAAGGCTTGAAGGATTCAAACTTTGATCAACTATATGCTTACCTGAAGCAACATGAGGCACATGCCAACGAGAACAAGATGATGTTGGAACGTCTCACACAACAGACAGTTGATCCTCTTGCCTTGATGTCCAATGTTTCACCTCAACATTATCATTCTCAGTCATCAACAAATCCACCGACCACATATCATCAACCACATTCTGCTGACACCTCACAATCTGATTTGGGACTTTCTCCAACTGACAACCTAATCGAGAACCTAACCAACACACTTGCCTTACTCACCCAGTCATACAAAACCTTCCTTCCTCAAACAAACAATCAACTCAGAACCTCATCGAACCCAAGGAATCAAGCTACAGTACAAGACGGCAGGGTTGTTGTTCAGAATGTTCAGGGTCGACAGAACAGAGGACAGGGTAATAATGCACGGGGTGCAGGTGCAGTTGGTTATGGGAGAGCACAGAACAGAGTAGGGAATGCTAATCCGGGTCAAGCTAGGCAGGTTAAGTGCTACAACTGCAATGGGGTAGGCCACATAGCAAGGAACTTCAAATACTTTAAAGACAAGATGTTACTGATGCAAGCTCAAGAGAATGAGGTAGTCTTGGATGAAGAGCAGTTATTGTTCCTAGCTGGTGGACAGGACAATGCTATTGATTAAGATGTGGATGAGCTACCGGTTCAGGACTTAGCTCTCAATGTGGATAATGTATTTCAAGCTGATGATTGTGATACTTACGATTTTGACGTTGATGAGGCTCCCACGGCACAAACTATGTTTATGGCAAATCTTATCTGAGGTACAAGACCATGATCACTTTCAGGATGTTATTTGTGAACATCATGAAGAACACAGGATGCAGGACGATATACAACCAAGCTACGTTGTTGGCTCACATGCTGATTATGCGAGTAATAGTAATATGAATCCATATGATTAGTATGTAAAGGACAACGCAGTGCCAGTTGTACACAATAATGCATTTATGGTTCCAAATGATATGTACGTGATGATAGATAATGATTTGCATGATCCTAAAGTCCAATCT
>BQNB010171055.1:0-13611 GCA_026074375.1 Tanacetum coccineum | reverse complement strand
TCTAGGCGTACGAAGCTAAAAGTCCCAATTTCAACCCGTTTCCAAGCTATAAGCTCAAACCCAGGTTCTATCAACTTCATAGCTGCTACTACACCCTTATGATGTTCATATGATCATAAATAAACTCTTGTTAAAGTTTCATAACTTAATTCATGCTCATTTTCCATTTTGATCCAAAACCGTACACCCGAAACCCTAATTTCGTGTTTTTCATAAAACTAAATGTTATAATGGCTAAATGTTGTTATAATCTATCCTAACATGCTTAATTAATGTTAAAATAACCACTTTATTGATTATTGAAGGAATTTGAACTTAAAACCCGCACGTTTACGTTTTGAAACCCTAATTTGACCCGTTTTGCTTCCTAGCTTAACGAATCGTTATTTTAAACTTTCGTTATGTTAAACCTTCATATTTTAGCTTATATTAATAAGCTATAACCTGCAAATGTCTTTTGGAATGTTAAAATAAGCTTGCATGGCAATTCGGACTTGTTTTACAAAAGTATTCCATGCAAGGGGTATATATCGTAACTTTCGGAAACTTATAACTAAAAGGGCTAAAAATGTCATTTTATCAAAGTTATAACTATAGGGGTCTATTATGTCACTTTTCAAAGTGCAAGGTTTACTTTGTATATCTTTAAAAGTTGAAGGACCAAAGTCGTAAAAGTGCAAACTCCAAGGGTATATTCTGCCACTTTTCAAACTCAAGGGTCTAAAATGTAACATTTTGAAAAAGTATAAAAATGTATTCAAAACATTACAAGACATAACTTTAATTAACGCTTGACGTGCTTAACATTTCCAGATATTGATCAAAACGCTTAAAACCGATTATATCGTATCACAATACTAGGGAGCTTCATATTAAGGGGTTTCATCTTGGTATTACGTTCTGACTGAGTTGTTGGGTTTACGATTTAAAGTGCCCTAGCTCCTCAAACGTTTACTGAATGACCTCTGAATTATGATGGCCCGAACGGTGTTATGATAATTTTTATATACTCTTCAATCAAACTCATAACTCTTAAAACTAAAGTTCTGGAGTACAATCTTCCTAAGACTCAACATATTTACTCAGGTTGCTTGACATGGCTATTTACTATCATTTTGGAATATTTATTACATCTACATATCAGGTGAAGTTCATAACCTCGCCTTTACTTATTTATATGTTTTATAAACCCGCGAGGGGGATACATGCTTGTTACAAACTCTTTTACATACTCGTTTATCTTATAACAATGTGATTACCTTTCAAAGACTTATACATGCTTAAACCAGGAATACAAGTGTTTTTTACAAGTATATCAAATCCTGAAACACTATTACAGCTACTGTCTAAGGTCACATATTGCAAATCCCACATTATCGGAGCATTAATCACTTAATTACGGTGAACGCAAATATGTGGATCAGATCTATATTATCGGGGATTGACAAAACCTGTTTGTGTTAGCCGGATATGTAACCAAACACACTATATTTGAATTTCATAGGTATATGGCAATTACCTACACGAGGTCCATTATCCTTTCTCATATATATATATCACATCATTTTTGGGTAAAATATATACACTAGTCAGTTTGTGTGCCATGAGCTTAGACCAGACTATACTATACCAGACAAACCAAAGACAAGACAAGACGAAAGGTAATAAACAGCAGTAATACACTGTTACTATGATAATTGCATTCGTTGCAATTATTACAAATATCAGGTATATAATAACGTGACCTAAGATCATAACAATAACATTTTCATAATAATTGTGTTTGTACTATTATTACACTATAACTTGTATTCAAACTGTTTATCAAACCTATGAATTTCACTCAACCTTTGTGTTGACTTTTTAGCATGTTTATCTCATGTTATTGAGTAATATACGGCACGGAGTGGCATGGACATGAAGATGGCTAAAACTTATTATCATTCACACTGTATGTAACTAGATTTTGGGACCTGCCTTTGTAAAACTCTGATTTGAAATGAATGATAACGTATCTTTTGAACAAACGTCTCTTTTGGATCGTTTTCTATGATTATGATTGTTGTTTCCATGAAGTAATACCCCAGATTAGCTTCCGCTGCTATATTGTAAAAATGGGGGTGTTACAGATTGGTATCAGCGCCATGGTTATAGAGAACAAGGTCAAAACCTTAACTATAACCACATTTCTTTTTCAGCCATCAAAGTCCTCCGTGCCACTACATTCCGGAACAAGTATGTAAATATACATATCTATTATACTATTACATAAATAACTTATGTTATTTACAAACTAGGTTGTTAATAGAACGATGTCTTCTCCCAACCACTTTACTTCCAATATTGAGGATGCTTTTTCCTCTATGAATATTCTTAACTATATTTTGGTCTCATCAGATTATTTCCCAGTTTCATTGGGAAGCAATTCTTTTAATTCTTCGGAAAACTCTAACGATAATATGATTTAACCGGTATTCTCATCTTTCTACAATAATACTTATTTGAAGGACGTACAAGCATTTTATGCTAAGGAATCACCTATTTCATCACTAGATCCTATTACTCCACCAGCTATTTTGACTCTATCTCCGATATTACCAGCATCACTACTATTTAATCCTCGATATTTCTTTATTCCTAAAAAACTATTACCACCTAAGAATCGAATCCATTCCCTATATTCTTCCTCAACTACGTTATCTAATTCATCTCGGAATCAAACTTGTAATTTGGTATCACCATCTTCCTCAGTTTCTACTCCTACCCCACCTTAAGTATTTGAAATAGGAAAATGTTCAGATAAGATGTATCTAAAACATCATGAGAAACAAGTTGAAGATATTTTGAATTACTTAGATGAACTCTATCTTCACCACATCGAGAAAATAGAGGAAAGACGTATTGATAGAATGATCATACGAAGGAATAGTGATGAACTAAAGACCGAACTTAAGAAAATTCATACTCAGATTATCAAACTTCAAAAGAAGCAGTTAGGGCAAAAGGATAAGATTGCCTTTTCTTACTACAGAATTTCCGATCTTGAAGAAATCATTGAGAAAATCCAAGCTCGTCACCAAACAAATCAGGAAGATCTTTAGGATGTCATCTACCGGCTCAGAATCAACAAACTCTTAGAATAGTTATAGCTTTATCCTAGCCATGGGATGTGTGGTATAAATAAAAACGCTTGTCAAATCTTGACTATGTACAGTAAGAAGGCAAGTTATTTATAAAGGCAATCCCGTTTCGTATCTTATTGTTTCCAACTTATCGCTCTTTCATCATCATTTCCACCAATTGCATCATTATCTTCGTCTTCATGAATCATACCATAACCCCTAAGTGCTTAAAATTCAAAAATAAGCATTTCT
This sequence comes from Tanacetum coccineum, assembly GCA_026074375.1. NCBI lineage: Eukaryota > Viridiplantae > Streptophyta > Magnoliopsida > Asterales > Asteraceae > Tanacetum > Tanacetum coccineum. Next base: position 10,237 of record BQNB010171055.1, on the reverse strand, counting down.
CTTTAAGCATTTTAAGCATCACATTTTCTTTTAAATATTACCTTTCAAAACTTGTGATGTCATTCTTACTACGCGTTATCTTTTGTTGATAGAATGCCTCCCAAAAGGACGTCAACATCTGAAACACCAGCCATAACTTTAGCTGCCATCCAGCAACTAATTAATGATGGCATTTCCTCAGCTCTGAAAGCACAAAGCTCATCAATGGCAGTGCTAGAAATCCTAATCAGGAACACCCAGAACCAACTAGAACTATCCTGTAAGCAAAAACGGGAAACTATAAAGAGTTCGTTAGCTGTCAACCTTGCTACTTCAATGGAACGAAAGGAGCAGTTAGCCTCATTCACTGGTTTGAGCGGACTGAATCGGTATTTTCTCGTAGCCACTGTGCCGAAGAAAATAAAGTGACATATGCTATCGGTACTTTAACTGATGATGCCCTGTCTTGGTGGAATTCATACGCTCAACCTATTGGAATAAATCAAGCCAATCAAATCACTTGGATTGAATTTAAAAGACTCTTAACCGATAAGTATTGCCCTTGAACTGAAGTCAAGAAGATGGAAGACGAATTTTACAACTTGGTTGTGAAAGGAAATGATCTTAAGACTTACATTAGGAGATTTCAAGAATTAGCCGTCTTATGCCCAAACATGGTACCAAACGCCGAGAAACTTATGGAGCTTCTTCATCAATGGATTACTTAGAAGTATTGAAGGAAATGTTACTGCCTCGAAGCCTCAAACTTTGGAGGAAGCCATCAACATAGGCCCAAAGGCTAAAAGGATCAGATAAATAAAGTCATGAATTCAGTACAAGAGAGTGCTAATAAACCATAAACGAAAGCTTGAGATAAGGGAAACATCCATCACAACAACTATCAGAATAACTACAACAATAACAACCGTAACAATGATCACCACCAGCAGCAGAACAAGAAGCAAGAAACCTTCAGACTTATACTACCACCAAATGTGGTATACTGGAAATCATCCTTTGTTTAAAAGATGCACCCTACAAAACACATAGGTGTCCTGTACAGTCAGTGACCGGGACTTGCAGCCAGATAGGACATCTGACCAAGAACTGCCCACCAATGGATATGCTGGAAACCTTCCCTTGTGTAAGAGATGTAGACTACATCACACGGGACCTTGCAGTGTCAAGTGTCAGGTTTGCAACAAGATAGGTCACCAGACCAAGTACTGCAAAAACAACAGGGCCACAAGAAAGCATACTTAGAGATGAGCTTGCTACTCTAGAAACAACTCTCGAAGATATTCAACTCTCATCAGAATCTTCTTCAATCTGAAAACACTAATCATCAAGCTACAATCCTTGTCGTTTGTTACTTTTATCTTACTACAAGATACTTAGCATAAGTATCAACTCTTTTTCATATGTAAAGTTATCCATGAAATAATAAAGTGATGATTCCGTTACATCTTGTTATCTGATGATATCAAAACTCGACATCATTTGTCAATTCCATTAATTCTATTATGTTCAACTCTGAATACTTTCCTCATACCTTTGCAACATAAATTATCATCCTCGATTATATGGGCGTCAGTACAATCAACATCTCAATATTATCTAACCATTCATGATCATATCATTTTCTACACATTACCATATCGTGTTTTTATGCTTAGGTAAGACGATTTATGATCATCTTATTGAAATGAATTAGGTCACTTCTTCATTTGAATAAGGAAATTATAAATCTCCGAACTATGAATTTATAAATTCTCAGTTACAAGGAGTTGAACGCTTCTTTTTGTAAGTGACAAATTATAAATAAGTAGGCTTAAGTATATAACATACGTACAAACAAGTTTCTTTCAATCCGTTTGTACAAACAATTCCTTAATCATTATCATTATTACCTTCAATATCTGTTCATTTCCAAATCTGTATCTCACGTGATTAGCAACTCTCTTACAAATTCATAATCATTCCTTGACATCACTCATTCCATGATCTCCATATTCTAAAATTTTCTGTTATATTCTGCAACGTAATAACAAGGAAACACACAAGAATCTATACAATGTCAAATGATTTCAATACCACTAGGTATGAAAATTTTGACAAAGACTTGTGATAGCATTCTTATTCGATGTTGACTTTTAAAGGTTAATGAATAAAAATTCCTATACGATTTGAATGGCGCAATTTATTCCATCCACACCAGGTTCTATCGTCAGGATCTGAAAGAAATTCTATGGCTGTCATCAAGAGGCGTGTAGTCTGAAAATAATAGAACTTGTGAAAAGAAGTAAGTAATTATAATTATGGTGTACAACATAATTATAAATGCATCACAGACGTGGACTTGTAACCTTGATTAACCTAACATAAAAATCAAAATTCATGACCAATACCTACATCTATTCACTATAACTTTCAATTAAATCTCAGGACGAGATTTCTGTAAGGGGTGGAGACTATAAAAACTCAAAATTTTCATCAACCTATTTTACTATTATCACAATTATAGGGGGAAATTTTTCGCTTTATTACATTACTTGTATTGTCAGTATCTCAGTATGTCATGTAACTTGCATAACTAAAGTAGACGAGCTCACGCAACCTATCTATGACAATCCTGTCTTCATATATGTCAAGCAAACATCATAACATGTCAAGTCAATATCATCATATTCTTATTACAAAGTACATTATTCCTATAATGTACCATTCGAACGTTATATCAAAACGGGGTTTAAACCGTTATCGTATACCTCTAAACCCTAATTCCATGAAGGGTTAATATCTAAAGTGAATGTACAAGCTACTAAAGCATATATACAAGTAATATAACATTTCAATTGAAATATAAACTCCCTCCAAGTCAAGTACAAGTTTTCAAAGCACAATGTACAAGTCATTAAGCATGACATCTAAAATAGCCGTTTTACCTCCGTTTTCATTCTAATTTCTTCACCATCACTTGTGTACAAGCTACTACACTCAATATACAATGTGTAAACCCTAATTATTCTATTCATAATCTTTCATACACATTTTTACTCTTAAAACCCTAATTCAAAACTCAAAAACCCTAACCCGAGCTAAATACTACACTATGACTCGTTTCTTCGTTTTTATCCATTATAAACCTAAACCAATACCCAAATAAGTTGTAATAACTTAATTTACAACATTATCAATCATGTTCAATCATCATTCCATCATCATTTCATCATTCTACATCAATTATACAAGAAACGAATCCAAGAAACCCTAATTGTGCACTAAATGTAACTTTGACCCGTTTTCTCGTTTCTAACCACTTTATTCTCAAGTAAGCAATCAAGAGTCATTGTAAACCCATAAAATGAGTTTACAAACCATTATCCATCATTATCCATCATTACTTTGACAATATACAAGAATTACAAAGCCTAGAAAACCCTAATGAATCCAATATAAACCCTAATCTAACCCACAACTTATTCTTTCAATTTTGACCCATTTTAACTTAAACCAATGATCAAACCTCATTGATAATCCTTTATATAAGTCCAATGATCAGTATTCCATCCTTCACAATCAATATTATTCGAATTATAAGCAAACAAAGTCAAGAAAACCCTAAACACCCGTGACCTCATTTCATCATTTTTAACCCGTTTTAACCCAAACCAATTGCTAAATCCTAATGAAACTTCTTATTACAAACCTTGAGATCATGTTTCAATCATTCATTGATCAATACACTCGAAATATTAGCCAAAAACTTGAGTTCGAACCCTAACAACTCAAAACAGACCCGCGGCTTGTTTTCCTTCATTTTAACCCATTTTAAAACCCAACCCATGTGCAATCACCTCCATGACTCACCCACATGCACCCTAAGAAGCTTATGCAGCTGCTACAATATTTCTTTGGTCCAAATTGAAGCCACATCTCCCCTTTTTTGTCCAAAATAGCCGCGACAAGCATCAATGGTGTCCAACACCTTCACTCTACATCCTAGACCTCCACAACTCCTTTCATAGCCTCAACACATCATACTCTAGACCTCACACATGTCTTGATCAGACCTTGAAGCTTGCTTACTCCTCTTGCTTCCAAACTAGTATAAATAGAGGTCATATGTGTTCATTTCAATTTGCACCACACCTCCTCCTCTATAACCCTTATAGGCAGCAATACTTTGCTCCCATATGATCCTAGGATCATTAAAGAAGTTCAAGAAGCGAAGCCCTGAAGAATTGAAGCCTTGGAGTGAAGATACAAGGCGTACGAGTGGAAATACTACCCGAAACGACCCATTTCCACCATTTTTGATCATTGAAGCTCAAACCCAAGTTCTATCAACTTTATATCTGCTACTACACCCTTATAATGTTCATGTTATCCTAAATATACTCTTGTTAAAGTTATACCCAATCATGCTCAATTTCCATTTTGATCCAAAAACCGTACAACCGAATACCCTAATTTAGTTGTTTTGTTATTTTCTTAAAACTAAATGTTATTAAGATTAAATATTGTTATAATCTATGCCTAACATTGCTTAAATAATGTTAATATAACAACTTTATTGATTTTTTTTTTTGGAACGGCAATTTGTGGGCTAAATGGACCCTAGCCCGGAGGGGCGTTTAAGCATGCACACACTACCAGGTTGGGTCCAGCCCAGAACGGCAATGGCACCTTCCCTTTACACTCGCGGGAGGAAAACACCTATGCCCCTAGACAAGGATGGAACATGGAGACCTTGCTAGGAGGGTAAAACCTCCATTCATTGGACCAAATGCCCGTTGGTAACACACTTTATTGATTAATGAAGGATTTGAACTTAAAAACTCACGCGTTTACATTTTGAACCCTAATTTGGAACCCGTTTTTACTTTACTAGCTTAAACGGATCGTTATTTTATACTTGTGTTGCATTAAATCTTCATTTTTTAGTTTATCTATAACTTATAAATATCTAATGGAAATGTTTAAAATAAGCTTGATGGCAATTTGGATATGTTTTGTAATTAATAATCCATGCAAAGGGGGTTATATCGTAACTTTCTGAAACTTATAACTAAGGGGGTGGAATATGTCATTTTATCAAAGTTATAACTATAGGGGTCTATTATGTCACTTTTTAAAGTCCAAGGTTTACTTGGTATATCTTTCAAAGTTGAAGGACCAAAGTCGTAAAAATGCAAACTCCAAGGACCTATTTGCAATTTTCCAAACCTCAGGGTCTAAAATGTAACATTTTGAAAAAGTATAAAATCATATTCAAAACATTACCTGACATAACTTTAATTAACACTTCTCGTGCTTAACTTTTCCAGATATTGAATAAAACGCTTAAAATCGATCATCCGAAAGCTATATTGTACCACAATACTAGGGAGCTTCATATTAAGGAGTTTCATCTTGGTATTACGTTCTAACTGAGTTATTGGGTTTACAATTTAAAGTGCCCTAGCTCCTCAAACGTTTACTGAATGACTTCTGAATTATGATGGCCCGAACAGTGATACAATAATTCCAAACTCTTCAATCAAACTCATAACTCTTGAACCAAAGTTCTAAAGTAAAATCTTCCTAAGACTCAACATATTTACTCAGGTTGCGTGACGTGGCTGTTTACTATTATTAAGTTGATATACTTTCCGCCCGAATAAATAACGTCGTACTACCATACATACGCCTTTCCTTTGATATACTTTTGTCGTTAATCAGATTTCCCTATCAGGTGAAGTTCATAACCTCGCCTTTACTTATTTGCATGTTTTATAAACCCGCGAGGGGGATACATGCTTGTTACAAACTCTTTTACATACTCATTTATCTTATAACAATATGATTACTTTTTAAAGACTTAGTGAGTTCATAGCCTCGTATTTCAATCTTTTCATAAACTCATGAGGGGATACCCGCTATAAATAACGAATACAAATGTTTTACCAGACTATATGCTAATCTGATGTATCATTACAATCAATGTCTAAGTTATAAATCCTACAAGTCGTTAAATTGACTATGGATGTTAATCTGTTAGTATCATAAATCCTACAAGTCGTTAAATTTGACTTCGAGTTGTTAAATTGACTTTGGATATTAATGTGTTAGTTTCATAAATCCTACAAGTCGTTAAATTTGACTTCGAGTCGTTAAATTGACTTTGGATATTAATGTTAGTGTAATAAATCCTACAAGTCGTTAAATTTGACTTCAAGTCATTAAATTGACTTTGGATGTTAATATGTTGATATTATGAGCTCTTCAAGTCGTTAAATTGACTTTGGATGATAATGTGTTGGTGACATGAGAACAAGACCAATCAGACCAAACAAGGCAATAACGGGATAATACATTGTTACTATGATTCATTGCGATTATTACTAATAACGGGTATATAATAACATGACCCAAGATCATAACAATATCATTTTCATAATAATTGTGTTTATACAATTATTATACTATTACTTGTATTCAAACTGTTTATATCAAACCTATGAATTTCACTCAACCTTTGTGTTGACCCTTTTTAGCATGTTTATCTCAGGTAATTGAGCAAGTTGCGGTACGGAGTGGCATGGACTCGAAGATGGCTGAACTGTTATCATTCAAACATAATGTTTTAGATTTTGGGACCTGCATTTTGTAAAAACTCTGATTATAATGAATGATAACTAAATTTTTCCAACAACGTCTCTTTTAAAGTTGTTTTCTATGATTATGATTGTTGTATCCATGAAGTAATACCCCAGATTAGCTTCCGCTGCTATATTGTAAAAATGGGGGTGTTACAGATTGGTATCAGCGCCATGGTTATAGAGAACAAGGTCAAAACCTTAACTATAACCACATTTCATTTTTTTAGCCATCAAAGTCCTCTGTGCCACTACATTCCGGAACAAGTAAGTAAAGATACATATCTATTATACTATTACATAAATAACTTATGTTATTTACAAACTAGGTTGTTAATAGAACGATGTCTTCTCCCAATCGCTTTACTTCCGATATTGAGGATGCTTTTTCCTCTATGAATATTCTTAACTATACTTCGGTCTCATCAGATTATTTCCCAGTTTCATTGGGAAGCAATTTTTTTTAACTCTTCAGAAAACTCTAACGATAATATGATTCCACCGGTATTCTCATCTTTCTACAATAATCCTTATTTGAAGAACGTACAAGCATTTTATGCTAAGGAATTACCTATTTCATCACCAGATCCTATTACTCCACCAACTATTTTAACTCTATCTCTAGTATTACCACCATCACTACTATTTGATCCCCGATATTTCTTTGTTCCTGAAGAATTATTACCACTTAAGAAGCGAATTTATTCTCCATCTTCTTCCTCAACTATGTTATTTACTTCATTTCGGAATCAAACTTGTAATTTGGTATCACCATCTTCCTCAGTTTATACTCCTACCCTCCTCAGGTATTTGAAATAGGAAAATGTTCAGATAAGATGTATCTGAAACATCTTGAGAAACAAGTCGAAGATATTTTGAATTACTTAGATAAACTCTTTCTTCACCGCATCGAGAAAATGGAAGAAGGACGTATTGATAGAATGATCATACGAAGGAATAGTGACGAACTAAAGATAGAACTTGAGAGAATCCGTACTCAGATTATCAGACTTCAAAAGAAGCGGTTAGGGCAAAAGGATAAGATTGCCTTTGCTCACTACAGAATTTCCAATCTTGAACAAATCATTGAGAAAATCCAAGCTCGACACCAAACGGATCAGGAAGATCTTTAGGATGTCATCTACCGGCTCAGAATCAACAAACTCTTAGAATAGTTATAGCTTTATCCTAGCCATGGGATGTGTGGTATAAATAAAAACGCTTGTCAAATCTTGACTATGTACAGTAAGAAGGCAAGTTATTTATAAAGGCAATCCCGTTTCATACCTTATTGTTTCCAACTTATCTCTCTCTTCCATCATCATCTCCATCATTTGTATCATTATCTCTGTCTTCATGAATCATACCATAACTTCTAAGTGCTTAAAATCCAAAAATAAGCATTTCTCTAAGCATTTTAAGCATCACATTTTCTTTAAAGTATTACCTTTCTAAACTTGTGATGTCATTCTTACTACATGTTCTTTTATAGAATGCCTCCCAAAAGGACGTCAACATCCGAAACACCAGCCATAACTTTAGATGCCATCCGGCAACTGATTGCTGATCTTACTACAGCCATGGAAGCACAGACTGCTGCCATAGCAAGTGCTAGTAATCCCAACAATCTTACTGGAACTCCTGCAGTAAAAACGGGAAACTACAAAGAGTTTATCAGCTGTCAACCTTTCTGCTTTAATGGTACGGAAGGAGCAGTAGGCCTTATTCGCTGGTTTGAACGAACTGAATCAGTATTCTCACGAAGCAGATGTGCTGAGGAAAATAAAGTAACATTTGCTACTGGTACTTTAACTGATGATGCCTTGTCCTGGTGGAATGCACATGCCCAGCCTATGGGAATAGAGCAAGCTAATCAAATCACCTGGACTGAGTTAAAAAGGCTTCTGACGAACAAGTACTGTCCTCGAACTGAGATCAAGAAAATGGAAGATGAATTTTATGGTCTAACTGTAAATGGAAGTGATCTCAAGACTTATATTAGAAGATTCCAAGAATTAGCATTCTTATGTCCAAACATGGTGCCAAATTCTGAGAAACTTATGGAAGCTTTCATCGGGGGACTGCCGCAAAGCATTGAAGGAAACGTTACTGCTTCAAAACCTCAGACTCTGGAAGAAGCCACCAACATAGCTCACAGACTAATGGACCAAATAATAAAGCGTAATTCTGTGCAAGAAACCAATGATCACAAACGAAAGATCGATGATAGAAGGAACACCACCAACAACAACAACTACCCCAATGATCGCAACAACAATAACCACTCCAACAATCACATTAACAAAAATAACTACCCAAATAACCGTAACAATAACAACCGCAACAATTATCACCATCAGCAGCAAAATGGAAGGCAGGAAATCTTTAAGGCTAATGGAAACCGTGGATATAATGGACCTCATCCCCTTTGTAGGAAGTGTACTCTGCATCACACAGGACCGTGCACTGTTAGGTGTCAGAATTGCCACAAAGTAGGCCATCAGACTAGAAACTGTAGGAGCTAAGAACATCTATTTTCCAACATCACTCTATCTCTCAACTAAATCTCGAGACATGTAACATAAGTATCAACTCTTTTTCATATGTAAAGTTCGTATGTAAAGTTATCCATGAAATAATAAAGTGATAATTCCGTTACATCTTGTTATCTGGTGGTATCAAAACTCGACATTATTTGTCGATTCTATCATACTCAAACTCTAAATACTCTCCTCATACCTTTGCAACATAAATTTTCATCCTCGATTATATGGGCGTCAGTACAATCAACATCTCAATATTATCTAACCATTCATGATCATATCATTTTCTACACATTACCATATCATGTTTTTATGCTTAGGTAAGACGATTTATGATCATCTTATTGAAATAAATTAGAATGCTTCTTTATTTGAATAAGGAAATTATAAATCTCTGAACTATGAATTTATAAATTCTCAGTTACAAGGAGTTGGACACTTCTTTTTGTAAGTGACTAATTATAAATAAGTAGGCTTAAGTATATAACATATGTACAAACAAGTTTCTTTCAATCCGTTTGTACAAATACTTTCCTTTTCTTCACTTAAACATTATCATTATTACCTTCATCATCCATTCATTCCAAAAATCTATATCTCATGTGAATTAGCAACTCTTTTACAAATTTATAATCATTCCTTAACATCACTCATTCCATGATCTTCGTATACTAAAATTATCTGTTATATTTTGCAACGTTGATGTTGACTTTTAAAGGTTAATGAATAACAATTCCTTACGATCTGAGTAGCGCAACGTATTCCATCCACCCAAGTTCTATCAGAATCTAGAGAAATTCTATTGGCTGTCATCAAAGATGTATGATCTTGAAAATAAGTAGACGTGTGAAAGGAGGTAATTCTAATTATGGTGCGCAGAATAATTATAAATGCATCACACACGTGAACTTGTAACCTTGATTAGCCTAACTTAAAGTCATGTCCAGTACTTACATCTATTCACTACAACTTTCAATTAAATCTCGGGACGAGATTTCTGTAAGGGGGGGAGACTATAACAACCCAATAATTTTCATCAAACGCAAAACATTTTACTATTATCACAATTTTATG
>BQNB010171053.1:1033-13611 GCA_026074375.1 Tanacetum coccineum | reverse complement strand
TTGTCCCAAAATCCAAATGACTTAGTAGTTTTAGCCTTAAGCTTGATTTAAGTAAACTGCCGTTTTAAAAGCTGTCCTTTTTGAGCTTATTCATAGCTTTTTAGAAAAAGTTGTAGTTGTGAAAGTTGTTAAGCTCCATAAGCTTAACAACTTTGTTTTACAAAGTTTTTCCAAAAAAAAAAGAAAGGAGACAAGGGGTTACCCGGGTGAGCAAGACTCGAACCCGGGTCTCTACCCTCGTACACCTTTCTTTATAACACACACATACCGCTGCGCCCTTGGGACTTTTACGTTAGTATCCCAAGGGCCAGGGTACTTATACACGTTTTTGGCTTATAAGCCTATAAGCTGTTTACAGCTTATTTAGGGCTTATTTATAAGCAACTTTTTAGTCTCTTATTTTTCGTAGGTTTATTATAGTGTCAAGTATTTTTAGTAAAATTTTCAGAATTTTTCGAAGTCGTTTAGTATTTTTTTTGATTTAATTTCGTTAAAAGTTTAAAAAATTCATAAAAAATACAAAAATTGTCAAAAAAATATTTTTCTTTTTTAGGAAATTTTCTTTAATCATATAGTTTGTAGGAAAAATATAAAAATTTTCGTAGGGTCATTTTTATAACTTTTTGCTTTTTAAAGAACGGGGTCGGGTGCGGTTTTTGACTTGACTCGTTTTTGGTCAACACCCTCCGTTTTTGGTCTAGTCTTTTCATTCTTCTTATTTGTACTCCCTAGAAGTATTTTGGAATGAAAATTTCTTCGTAGGATAATTTTAAAGATTTAGGTTTTCCCATTTCCCCCCCCTTTGTTCGGGGCCCGTGCTCTCATTTTCTAGCTGAATTTCATAATTTTTAGGATTTTCTTAAACGTTTTAGTTTATTATTGTTTAATTTAGCTTTCCACACTCCCAAATCATTTTTTCTCATTCAAACTCCAATCTTTCTGACTTATCAGATTCTACAGTCCACCTCTTGGGGATAAACGACCCGGGAACATTCTATACTACTTCTCGGTTTTATTGATTCTGCTTTTAGACTATTCTTACTATATATATTTTATATTTTATTATATATTATATATATTTTAAGGTGTAGTTTGGCATCGATCAATTTTTGGCGCCGTTGCCGGGGAGGCTGTGAAAACGATTTTCGTTACGTTTGACAAATTGTGCAAAGGCTACATTTGATGAGTCTAATTTATGGCATAGGAGGCTTGGTCATATAAACTTTAAAACTATGAACAAACTTGTGAGGGGAAACCTTGTTAGAGGCTTACCTTCAAAGCTTTTTGAAAATGACCATTCTTGTGTTGCTTGTCAGAAGGGAAAGCAACACAAAGCCTCTTGTAAGACCAAGCTTGTAAGCTCTATCAGCCATCCCTTACAAATGTTGCATATGGACTTATTTGGGCCAACATTTGTAAGGAGTATCAATCACAAGATATATTGCCTTGTTGTCACTAATGACTATAGTAGGTTTAGTTAGGTTTTCTTTTTGGCCACTAAGGATGAGACTAGTGGGATCCTTAAAACTTTTATAACTGGCATAGAAAACCAAATAAATCATAAGGTTAAAATCATCAGATGTGACAATAGAACTGAGTTTAAAAATAATGACATGAATCAGTTCTGTGGGATGAAAGGGATTAAGAGGGAGTTTAGTGTTGCCAGAACTCCACAACAAAATAGAGTTGCTGAAAGAAAGAATAGGACACTAATAGAGGCAGCTAGGACTATGCTAGCAGATTCATTATTACCTACTACATTTTGGGCTGAAGCAGTTAATACTGCTTGTTATGTTCAGAATAGGGTTCTAGTGACCAAGCCTCACAACAAGACACCTTATGAACTATTACTTGGTAGACCACCTAGTATAAGCTTTATGAGACCTTTTGGGTGTCCTGTGACTATTCTTAATACCTTAGATCCCCTAGGCAAATTTGATGGGAAGGCTGATGAGGGGTTCTTGGTTGGATACTCTATAAATAGCAAGGCTTTTAGGGTATTTAACACAATCTTAACCTAAAAAGACTCAAAAACCTAGGAAAGCCAAAAGGACCACTAAGATATCTCAGACTAGTGGACCTATTCTCCTTGTTGTAGATGAGACTGTCTATAAGGAGTGGGAAGACAGAATGGAAAGGGCTGCCACTACTGCTTCTAGCTTAGAAGTAGAGCAAGACAGTGGTAACATCAATAGGACTCAATCTATGGCAACACTTACTGAGTCAAGTCCTTAGGGAACTGGTTCAGGTAGTGGTCCCAAGTGCCAAGATACCATTTTAGGAGGTGCAAAAGCTCAAACTAGGTTTGAGGCTGCATCTAAATAGTCTATTGATCCACCTCTCTCAAGAGTTAACACACTTGGAAGTGGGGAGGACAGTATGAAACTAATGGAATTGATGAAACATTGTACAAAACAGTCTGAATTGGTGACAAAAAGAAAAGAGAGATATAGTGAGCTGAAAAACAAAAAGAGAATTGTGTGATAAAAACAGAAAGAGTGAATTGGTGAGAAAAAGAAATGAGAGATTTAGTGAGCTGAAAAACAGAAAGAGAGATTGTGAGAATCAAAATTTATGATGGCAATGCTTGTTGGAACAGAATTGGAGTAGATACTGCTAGGTATAAACTTAACACTGCCAGTATTAAGTTAGTACTGACCAACATTAACTTAATAATGCTGGGTAAAGTAAATATGGTGGGCTTAAAGGTAGTACAAGTTAGGCTAAAAATTAGTACTGGTGGGTGACCGTTAGTACTGTTTGAGGCATAACAGAATTTTCTTAATTAAATATAGCCGTTGTGAAATTTCCGCCAACTACTTCGCCTATAGGTTTGACTAACTTGGAGAATTCATGATCTTTCTATAAAATCATACGCTTTCCTCAAGATAAGAACAAATTTTATTAAGTCGGTCAAATCAAAACCCTAAGTGCTCTCTACATAATCTCAATTAACTTTGCCAAGCTCACACACTCTCATAAACAAACAAATCCCAGAACCCTAATCAAACTTCTCTTCATCAAATGGCGAATTTGGATTTCTGCGACAAGCACAACATGGTTGCCTACTTACAGAAGTCAGAAGGAAGTGAAGGATTTCATCAGATAATTGATTTTCTCACTACAAGTCACATTAAGTATGCCCTCACTGAAAGTCCAACTATCTATGTCTCTCTCATAGAACAGTTTTGGCAAACTGCTTCTGCAAGCACACTTGAGAATGGAGACATGGAAATCACTACAACTATAGATGGGAAAGTGAAGGTTGTTTCTGAGGCATCTATTAGAAGACATCTCAAGTTAGAATATTCTAATGGTATTAGTACGTTGCCTACTTTATAAATTTTTAATCAACTTGCTCTAATGGGGTATGTGTCCAATTCTGATAACTTTAACTTTCAAAAGGGACATTTTTTCCCCTACTACCTCATGGAATTTTGATTCATACTATACTCACTGCTTAGGTACTAAGAAAACAGCTACGGGTGTAAATTTAATAGCAATATATAGCAACTGCTATCATTCGCTTGGCCACAAACCAGAACCTTTAATTTTCCCAAATTGATTTTGATGCGATGGTGAAAAACTTGGATATATGACAAAATTTTTTGATGTATCCAAGATTTATCAAAATTTTTTTTAAAACAAAATCACAAGAATTACTTCTATACCTCATACCAGACTTTATATGCTCCTAACTCCTTACACAAAAACTGTTTAGCAATATGAAAAGAGCTTCCAAGGGATATACTGGGGTGGACACTCCATTGTTTCAAACAATGCTTGTTCAGGGTCAGATTTTACAGGGTGAAGGATCAACAATCCCAGTTGAGTCCCATCACACACCCATCAGTGCTCCATCCACCTCACAACCACCAACTTCACCACCATCTATGCAAACAACCCATGTGGCAGAAGAGGCTGCTAACATGCCCCATGATTCACCTCTCCCAGGAGGTCATACACCTGGAAGTGATGAGGGTAGTATGACACTTAATGAATTGACGGTTCTATGTACACAATTGTCAACAAAAGTGGCGAGCTTGGAGGCAGATTTGAAGCAAACTAAAAAGGTATATGGTAATGCTTACACTAAGCTCATCATGAAAGTGAAGAAATTAGAGCACAAAGTAAAGTCAAGCAAAGCTAGAAGAAGAGCCAAAATTGTGATTTCTGATGATGAAGATAATCAAGAGGATCCTTCCAAACAGGGGAGGAAGATTGCTCAGATTGATGAAGATGAGGGAATTACTCTAGTACAGATGAGAGCACAGACTCAGGGGAGGCATGAACATGATTTTGAGGAACCTGATTTTGAGTTTACTGCTCCTGAAGAAGATTATACTACTGAGCCTGATATTAGTACTGCTAATGTACCAGTTAGTACTGCCAGCCCTGAAGTTAGAACTGCTTGCTTAAAAGTTTAGTATACATCAGAAGAAGACAGCAAAGATGAAAGATCAAGGCAAAGCATTATAAAGAAGCTAAACCTGTTTAGGAAGAAGACAAAAGTTTGCAACTAGAGCAAGAAAGACTTGGGTTAGAAGAAGCTCTGAGATTGCAAGAACAACTTGATGAAGAAGAAAGGCATAAGGATAGCCAGAGGTCAAGAATGAAGTGCACGTTCAATAATAAAGAATGGATACTATTTCAGCGCTCAAATTAAAGCGATAGAAAGTTAGCACACACTATAAGCACAAGAGAGAGAAAGTATATTTTTGAAGCAGACAAGAGAAGATACTTATAGAGTTTATAGAAAGAAAGATAATAGAAAATTTGACCCAACAAAGAGCTGACAAAGAAGGAACAAGTCCATGAACAACTCAACAAAGTGTTACTTGTGTAATTATATCAAGCATATGGGAAGTCACACTCTACAACAATTGAAGAAACTTTCCTTTGATGAGATCAAGAGCTATTTGAGATTACAATGAAGAAGGTAAATACTTTTACTCCAATGGAGAGTGATGATACAGTTCCTAAAGTTGTAGCTGGAAGCTCAAAGATAGATGCTGAACAAGAACTTAATCAAGAAAGTTCAAAGAGACAAAAGATAGGAGAAGGCTCAGAACCAGCTGAAGAATCAAAAGATGAACTGTCTCAAGAACAACTACAACAGCTAATGATCATAGTTCCAGAAGAAGGGATGAATGTTGAAGCCCTACAAACCAAATACCCAATCATTGACTGGGAAGTTTACACTGAAGACTCAAGAATGTATTGGAAGATCATCAGAGTAGGTAATCACACAGAGGTATATCAGATCTTTGAAGATATGCTAAAGAATTTTGACAGGGATGATCTAGTCAAACTATGGAGTCTAGTTCATGAAAGATTCAACTCAACAGAACCTACTAAAGATAAAGAAAGAGAACTTTAGGTAGAGTTGAAGAGGTTGTTTGAACCAGATGATGATGATACTCTATGGAAGCTTCAAAGGTATATGCATGATCCTTTGAAATGGAGGTTATATGATACATGTGCTATTCATCATGTGTCTACAGAGAGAGGACATGATATTTTCATGCTGGTTGAGAAAGATTATCCATTGACAAGAGCACTTATGACTTTGATGCTGAGTAACAAGCTGCAAGTGGATGAATATTCAGTGATGGCAGATGAGCTTTTAAGGAAAATCTTTATACTAGCAAACAGACCAAGACAGTAAAGTGTTTGGAAGCATCCTCTCAGCACAGATGGTTTAATTCAGAGAAACTTGTAGATTTGAATGACAATCACAAGTTTAGGGGAGGATTGTTGGGAATTAAGGGCTTCTACAACTTTGTACTGCTGGTTCAACTTAGTACTGCCATGAGAAGACTTAGTACTGTCAAGCTTAGTTAGTACTGCCAGTACAAATTGTTAGTACTGCCAGTTTATTAGTACTGTTAGTTAGTACTGTTTGTTATATAGTTAGTACTGCTAAAGTGATATGCATGAGTTATATTAGGAATAGATATGCATGATCACTTGACGCGTTTTGTAAGCCCATTAGGGTTTCCTTGGTGTATAAAAGGAACCCTAAGGCATAGATCTAGATATCAGTTTTCATATTAGTATTCATAGTTTGCATAGCAATCATAGTTAGTATTCATAGCTATTTTGTAATTCAAAATAGTATTCAATATATTAAAAGTTTAGTAAAGATCTTGTTTTTACTGTTTCATTGTTCTTCTTAGTATTGCAAACTAGATTCCGCATAGTTTGTGATATTCTCAATCTTTGTTTCTACTATAGTTGTCTTGGATCTATCCAATATAACTAAGCTTTAACAAGCTAAGTAAGATCTATCAAGAAGGGATCAACACAGATTTGCTTACAAAATCTGTTGATGTAAGTAGATTTCAATATTTGATTGCTAGTATTGGAATGTTAAATCTCTAAAATCTTTTATCTCTTTATGTTTTTGTAGAGTTTTGTATGCATTAGTACTGTTATTTCAGGATATTAAAAGTTTTTGCTGCTAAGTATAATTAGAACTGCTGGTTATACTTAATACTGCTGAGTTAATGTTATTAGTTATACTTAATATTGCTGGTATAATTAATATTGTGATAATTGAGAAAATTGCTATGGCTTGTGTTTTCTTGGTTTTTGGACTAACATTTTGAAGAAAAAGCAAAGAAAAGTGTTAGACTGATGATAGAAAATCTGGTTATTAGAGAAAATAGACAGAGAGTTTTGGTGAGAAAAAGAATTGAGAGAAATGGTAAGAATAAAAACAGAAAGAGAGCTGTGTAGAATAAAAATAGACAAAGTGATTTGGTGAGTAAAAGAATTGAGAGAATTTATGAGTTGAAAAACAAAAAGAGAGTTGAATATATTAAAAACAAACAAAGTGTTTGGACTAGAATTAGAGTTAATGCTGGTAACTCAAAGTTAATGCTGCTAGGCATAAACTTAATACTATTGGTAAAAGTTAATGCTGCTAGGCATAAACTTAATACTGTTGGTAAAAGTTAATGATGCTAGGCATAACTTACTACTGCTGGTGAAAGTTAATGCTGCTAGGCATAACTTACTACTGCTGGGTTACTACTGCTGGTGACAGTTAATGTTGTTGATGGTATTTTCATAAATACTTCAATTAAGGGTTTCAATCAATCATTTAATCGATTTTACTCTTTCAAATACTCTCTAATCACAAAACCTAACTCAATTTTATCATCCATCATTAAAACCCAACACAAATGGCGAATCTAAAGTTTACAGATACTCACAATATGGTCGTGTTTTTGTCTAAACCCGCTGAAAGTGAAAGGATTGAACAAATTATGGATTTTTTGAATGCAAAGCCTATAAAGTATGCACTAACGATCATTCCCACTATATATACTTTGTGCATTGAACAATTCTGGGATACTGTCAAGGTCAAAATTGTCAATGGGGAAGTACAGTTACAAGCCCTAGTAGATGAAATGAAGATAATCATAACTGAATCAACTGTGAGAAGAGATCTTCAACTGAAAGATGCTGAAGGTGTTGATTGTCTACCCAATGCTACCATCTTTGAACAACTTGCATTAATGAGGTATGAGTAGGTTTCACAAAAACTCACTTTCTATAAAGCATTCTTCTCCCCACAATGGAAATCCCTTATTCATACTATTTTATAATGTCTAAGTGATAACGCCTAAATTATACATGTTTTCAACAGCGTTATTTGCATTTATTTGATCATTTCTCGTGAACTTTTGGTACTTAATCAAGTATATTTGCTATTATATGTTCTAGGTACGTGTCATGGAAGAAAACGGAAAAATACACGAATATTTAAAGCTTAAACGAAGAAATAAGTGAAGTTAAATATCTCCTAACACATGTTCACTGTTTTGGTCATAACTCGGTCATATGAACTTCGTTTTAGTTGATTCAAGCAGCCACGGAAAGAGAATTCAATTATCTATAATATGGAATAAAGCTCAAGAGCTTAAATGCCCCTAAAAACCAATGGTTTTACAAAGAAGAACAACACACTTTATGAAGATATACTTAATTCACGAATCTGGACCTTAATCCATCCACATACATCCCCAACTTGGTCCCTAAGTTATTTCTAGCCTATAAATACCCTCCATATGATGCTTTAGACGAAATATCTCTTATCATATCATTACACATACAATTTACAAGAGAAAGATCCAAGAAACCAAAGAAGTACGCCGCACTTATCACAAGTGTGTCGCACTTTTGACCATCACCAAGTACGCCGCACAATATTTCTTATGCGCTGCACTTTCGTTCAAACTTACTAAAGAAACGGCTAAGTCCCAAAAAATGCTGAGTGCATTAACTCCTTAAGTGCATCGCACAAAATAATTAGTGCGCCATACTTTTGCCCGATTTCAGCCTATAAAAGGAGGCCTTGGCTCCCTCATTTTACACACCATCACACAAACAAATCCCATCCGATTCTACAACTTAGAATAGGTGTTTTTGGTGATCTTGGCTTGACAAACTAAGAATCCAAACTCCCCTTCAAACCACCATCGACTACCACCACTCTCCACCATCAATTCCCAGGTTTTTATCCATCAAATAAGCATAATAGAAGTGTTTATTCGAATCTATAATTGATTGTGATAGAATTGTTCATAGTTTCCAGATTTTACTTTGAATATAATAAGATGTTCTTGGGAAATTCTTGAGAAATCACCATATTTTTCTCTTGAAGTTGGTATAAACCTTGTTAATCTTTTGAATATGATCCTTCTTGAATTCATGATGAATGTTATGTGTTTTTTACTTTGATTATGAAGTAGTAATCTTATGTTTGTTTGGGCATAATGTGATTTTTGGTATGGAGCGTTTGGATATGTGTTTATTGAATTGGTAAAACATATTTTATTCAAGAATATAGGCCAAAAGGGTTATTTTATATATGTGTTTAATCATTTCACTTAATATATTGGTTATAATAACTTGAAAAGGCCGAAAGGATTTGTTGTTATTAATCGATATAATCACTAGTTATATTTAAAGGCCGAAAGGATTTATAACTTGTGATAACTCTATTTTAAAACACTATTCCAAACACAACATTATCTAAGTGATCATTGCCTAAACCAACATACCTTAATCATTTGATTGAATCATCTTTTAATTGCTTTCGTTATAATATCCGATATATGCAAGATTTGGTTAATTTGATATGTGACAATCTTATTAACCTTAGCACCTTAATTACAAACTGTGAAAACTTCAATTCTCGTAGAACGACCTAGACTTACCTAAATCTATACTATACACGAACGGGTATACTTTCCGAGTGTTGTGTTTTTAGTAAAAATGGGTATTTCTAGTATTATAAATTGAAAACTTGAAAAACACACATCAAGACTTTCGCGTCGTTGTCGGGGAATTGTTTATGTTATTATAGTTTGTTGCTTGTTTTTGGTGCTAAATTGTTTCTTGTTAAGTAGTCTACTTGTTTTCTAAATCAAAAATTTCAAACTCGACGTACCATTTTCTGGCAAACAAAAACCCAAAAATTGTTTTTTCTTTAGGAAGTACGCCGCACATCCTATTTGTGCGCCGGTTTTCCTAAAAACCCAGGAAGCACGACGTACATTACCCAAGTACGCCGCACTTTCTGCAAATTTTCACAAACAGAATCTTATTTCAAAAACCAAAACCAAAACCCCCAATCTGCTAGTTTTAGGTTCTATAATCATTTGGAATTGTATTTTATCTGATTATATGCCTTGTGTATTTGTAATTATCTAGTTTATCATAATATTCGAAAGAAAAAAAAACAAAAAATTTCCAGAAAAGCCGGTGCACTTTTCCTAAAGTACGCCGCACTTTACCTATTAAACAAATCTTTTATTTATTTATCCTTATTTGCTATATATAATTAAATTAAAATTTATAAATCTATAAAAACATGAAAATAATTTACTTTATTTTGAATACTATCCTATTAGCCTTAATTATATATATAAAAATATCTTTTTGCAAAATGCTTAACATATGTGTAAATCCCTGATATTATGGAAAACAACTTGTAAATCTAATATATAAATTAAAATAAAGTTTAAAATCAAGGACTTATAAAATTAAAACTATCCAGAAAGAATCCGTCGAGAGTGATTCATTCAAATCTTCAACTCAGAATTCCTCCGTTAATGACTTTATCATTATAAATATACCTGAAGAGGATGTTGAACCCAAACAAATAATTCTCGGTCCTGATAATCAGCCTATGTGGGAAAGTGTTAAGACTGTAGCACCGACTTCTAATTCTGCCATTATTCAACTCGATGTTGATGATAATTTTGTTATCAATAGTACTCACTTAAATATGATTCGAGAAAATAAATTCGATGGTTATCTGCGGGCCGATCCGCATGATCACATCCGTGAATTTCTCGCAATCTGCAACATGTTCAGATACGGTGAAACGCAGAGTGAAGTTATTAAGCTTTTGATATTTCCTTTTTCCTTGTGTGATAAAGCTAAAACCTGGTTTAACGAACTTAATGAAGAGTCTATAACATCGTGGGAACAAATGAGAAGAGGTTTTATAAATAGATTCTTTCCACCTTCGTTATTTAACCGTCTTTTACTTAAAATCAGAAATTTCTCTCAACTCGTATGTGAAAGTCTAACCGATGCTTGGTTACGACTCAAGAACATGCTTTGAACATGCCATGGGCACGGTCTGACCAAAAGAGCTATTATTTAAATATTCTATCACAGTCTAGACGAACCCACTCAAATAATCCTGGACGTAACTATAGGAGGAATCTTCCTCTACAGAACTCCAAATCAAGCTTATCAATTTCTTAAGCACAAAGTCCTTTTCAAACTTGATTTGTCCACTAAATCTCAAAATGATCATCATCAAAAATCTGTTTCTTTCACCATTGGAAGTAATAGTAATACTGATAATTCTTGATTTATGGAAAAATTTAAGGCTATGGATTCTCAAATTATAACCTTAAATAAAGAATTGCAAGATATACGTAACAAATACAATAAGCTTAGAGAGGGAAACGCTTCTAAAAACCACCTGAACGATGACACGCCGATGTGTGAACGTCATGAAGCAAATTCCTTCCAATTGAAGGTTATCAAAACCAAGATTCTCATAATTCGTTCTCTCGCCAATCCCATCATGATCCTAATGATTCCGAGAAATCGCTCACAGAATTAAACAATGATATGAGAAATGATCTCGAAGATTTCAAAAGACGTATCCGTAGCATGAGAACTGTTCATTGGAAACTCTATGACAACAACGATGGTAAAACCACCGGTGTTTTACCTAACAAAGAGTCTAAAACAGTCAACCAAAAACCTCAATCTAAAACTGATCTCGAAAAATCAATCACAAAATTCTTGGATGGTTAAAGAATTTCAAATATGTTTTTCAAGAACAATGTTAACGATATAATTTTAAAAATGAGGCAAAATGAAAAGAATTTTCAAACTAAAATTAAAAAGATGGAAAGAAAAATGATTGAGTGGTCGAAATCTCAAAACATATCTTCAGAACAAACCGATATGACTGAACCACAACCTCCTCCTCAAGCTCACACCAAGCAAGTGAATGCCGTATTCACCGGGAGTGGAAGGTCTGATGATCCTTCAAAGATTCAAAAAGATCCACACCCTCCTATCATCGTTAACAATAAAATCAAAAAAGATAAACCTATTAAAACATCAAAAAGGGACTATCAAGTGGTTAAAACAAATGAATATCCATTCCGTGAGTACATACCAAAAATCCCATACCCTCAACGTTTAAATGTGGATCATTCCCACTTGAACCGTATTGTTAAGGTATCTTAAATCAAAATAATAATAATAATAATAATAATAATAATAATAATAATAATAATAATAATAGTAATAGTAAATAATAATTAAAAAATATATAAAACAAAAACTTTGCAGTCTTTAAGTATGTCACGCATTCGGCCGGTGTGTTTCTTACCTCGATTTCTGTACCCAAAAAGAATGTTTCAAACTTTGTGGGTGTGTTCGCTGGAAACCCTCACGAGACTATAACTCGTCCACTCGGGATACCGGGGGGTTTAAAGGCTTGTTGCATACGCTAAATGCAACCGTGGTGCCTACGAAAGTGCGCTTTAGTATTTAATGTTTTTCTTGTAGTTGTGTTTATTATGCAGATTAAATAAAACAGGTGGAGCTTGGATTGGTGGTTGGCATTTTACACTTGGAGATTTATATAATTAGAGTATTATATTACATGTGATAGAATACACATGCTTGGCGTTCCGTGTTGCGCCATATTTTTAGAATTTAACAGAGAAATTAAGAACCCCGGGAAGTACCGTTTTCCCTTAATTTTCCTTATTTTCTATATTTATCAGTTCTCACATTGAGGGCAATGTTCAACTTAAGTGTGGAGAGGTAGCAAATAGAAAAAATTAATCATGTCCCTCCATGTTTGCCCTGCAGAAATTTTCAAACTTTCAACTGATTTTTTCTGGAAAATTTAAATTTTAAAGATTTATATATTGCTTTTCCAAAAACTTAAAAAATGCATACGCTTAGTAAGGCAAATCCAACTGGATTGACATTTTAACTAGCACAAAAATCAACCCACT
>BQNB010171051.1:0-13611 GCA_026074375.1 Tanacetum coccineum | reverse complement strand
CTCATAGTATCTTTGGATTTATTCAAAGGACTATAAGTCGTTTAAGGCTCATTGAGATCCTGTTGATAAGGACCTACATCAGAAGCTATCAGGAACAGACCACCTACAAAGAATCAACTGAGAAATCAAATGATGACCTACTTGAAGCATGTAGGAAACTTCAAGCATTCTGATTTGAAAACCAAGAAGTTTGAGGAAATACAAGCTCTGTATGAAAAGATTAAAAGGTCAGATGAAGATTTCATTTCTATTGGGTCTGCTGAAGATGAAAGACTGATCAAAGAGATGAATGAAAAAGGAATTGATTCTTCTAAGAATGAAAGTGTCAAGGAGGAGGATAAAGAAGAAGAAGGTACTAAGAAAAGAAAGGGTGGTCATATCAAAATGATTGCAAGGAAAAAGAAAAGATCTCAATCGGATGTTGACAGTGATGATGAACATAAAAAATGCCTGAAGATTGTTACATTTGAAAGTATCTTAGATAGTAAGATAATGGAGAAGAAATTAGTTATTGCTAGATTGAACAAGGTATCATCACCAGATGGAGATTATCTTGTTATCTACAGAGCCAATGGGAATTTCAGGGCATTCAACTATCTCATGGAGGTACTTCATATTTTTGATAGGCAAGATCTATTTCATTTGTATGACTTGATGAGGGAGCAGTACTCAGAAGTTACATTAGATGGATTTGCATTGATTCTTTAGGGAGACTTGAAGATTATGATGGAATCCTCAATAGAAGGAAATGAACAAAGTGACTTCTGGAGTGGTCAAAAAGATTGGAAGATTGTCACATAGAGGTTGTATGAATCTTGTGGAGTCTGCATACTAGAATTTGAGGATAGGATAGTTATTCATATATTGGTTGAAAGAAGATATCCTCTCTCAAAAGATTTATTGCAAAGGATGCTTGATCTGGGATTAGAAGTTGAAAGTGAAAGTTCTGTTGCTCTTGATTTAATAATATTTATTAAGCAACAGATTGATGAAGAATGATGCGGTTGGTGAATGGAATTGAGAAGGGTTTTGACACCGTCAGTGTTGGCTAAAACCACCACACAACAAATGTCCTCAGTTCACCATGCGTAAAGGCATAAGAACTGGGCTAGTCCTAAGCAAAGGCTTTGTGGTAAAGACTTCTCAAATCCGTTTATGGTGAAATCTTACCAAAAAATTGTAGGGTTTTTCAACTACCATTGCTTCATGCGTGAAGAGTTGGCTAGTCCAAGATCAAAAGTTCTTGTAAAGACTACTCAAATCTGTTGATAGCTGATAGTTTGCTAAAAACTATATGGTTTATCAATGCACCATGTTATGGCAATGAAGCATTGGCTAGTCCAAAAGCAAATGGTATTTGGTAAAGACAAGTCAATTCCGTTGATGGTTGACAGTTTACCAAAAACTGTATGGTAATTAACTCACCATATTTTTGAAATAAAGAGTTAACTATCCCAGAGCAAACGACTACTGGTAAAGGAACATCAAATCCGTTGATGGCTGGTAGTTTGCCAAAAACTACAAAGCCAACTTAGTTGGATTGTTGCTGAAAAGATGTTGCTGTGTTGCTGAAAGGACAGAGTTGCTGCTGAAGATGGATAGTGTTTAAAAATTTTAGATCGTGTTATGTGAAAGTGTTTGGATACATACTATGAGATCTTTAAGAAGATTAACTTCAAAGAAACATGAAGTTACAGTTGAGTTCAACATTCATGTTTAGGGGAGGATTGTTGGGAATTATTCATTCCTGACTTAGTACCGTTAGTGATAATAGTTAGTACCGATAGTTATAATTAGTACTGACAGTACAAAATGTTAAGTACTGATCAGTTAGTTAGTACCGTTAGTAGAAAATAGTTAGTACCGTTTAAGAGATATGTATGAGATATTATAGGAAAAGATATGTATTATCTTTTATGCGTTTTGTAAGCCTATTAGGGTTTATCCTTAGTCTATAAAAGGATCCCTCACGGCATAGTTAGAATCATCAGTTCAATATACATCTCATACAATCATATCTAATAGTTAGTAATCTGTAATCACTTGAAGCAGATTAATAGAAATCAAGTTTAGTATTCATTGTTCTTCTTAATACTATTGTGTAGATTCCGCATATACAATAAGTATTCATAGTCAGTGTTTCTATATAGTCAAACTGTATTTATACAAGTTGGCTATCACCCTTAGCAGGCTACAAAGATCTGTTCAGTTTGGGACTCACAATTATTTCCCCGATTAAAATTATTTCCTTGCCCTTGATTTTGATTATACATATTTTGACCATTGTTTTGCATCGGAGCAAAACCGGGTAGTGCCATGTGGTTGCTAGCACGGTTTGGAGGGGCCACTTGATTGTAGGTACCCGTTGCCGCACAAACACTTGATTGATTGCTATCGGTATTAGGACAATTATAGTAAGCACGAGGCCCACTACAAGTAACACAAGATTCATGGGGCAGGTGTATCCACTGAGGATGCAAATCAGAAATTCCTTAGATCTCTACCTTCTGCCTGGTCTCAAGTTTCCTTAATCATGAGGACCAAGCCAGGAGTGGACAGTCTCAGCTTTGATGATCTGTATAATAATCTAAGAGTCTTTGAGAATGATGTAAAAGGCCCTACTGCATCATCCTCTAGCACGCAAAATGTGGCATTTGTCTCTGAGAACACAAGCAGTACTAATGATGTTAGTACCGCTTATAGTGTTTCCAATACTTCTGGTCAAAACTCACAGTATGAACAAACTTTATCATACTCCTTACTTGCAAATCAATCCAGTTGCCCTCAATTAGATCATGAGGACTTGGAACAGCTTGATGAATTTGACCTAGAAGAAATGGACTTGAAATGGCAGGTGGCCATGATTTCGATGAGAATGAAAAAATTCTACAAAAAGACTGGTAGAAAGCTAAAATTTGATGCAAAGGAACCAGTTGGTTTTGATAAAACCAAAGTCGAATGCTACAATTGCCACAAGACAGGCCATTTTGCTAGAGAGTGTAGAACCAAGGGAAATCAAGATAGTAGGAGGAGAGATGCTTGGAACTCTGGAAATAAGGATGGGAGAAGATCTGGTAAGCAGGAAGACTCTAAAGCATTGGTGACCATTGATGGAGAAGGTGTAGATTGGACCAGTCACTCAGAAGAAGAAGAAGATTATGCTTTGATGGCTTGCAACAGCTCAGGCTCAGACACAGAGGTAACTTCCTGTTCAAATAAGTGTAAAGAGTCTTATGCTAAACTTAAAAAACTATATGATGCTCAGAGAGAACAACTTAGTGATGCAAGCATAGAAATAAAGGCATATACTCAAGGTCTAAAGAAAGTTGAAGCACAATTAGTTGCTCATCAACAAGGTCAACTTTGGTATGAAGAAAAGATAAGGTTTATGAAAATAGACTTAGATGATAAAACAGATGTCCTAACATACCATAAGAAACTATTGGCAGAAGCTCAAAAAGAAAAAGAAGATTTAAAAGCTAAAGTAGAAAAATGGCACAACTCTTCTAAAAATCTTGGTAAACTGCTAAATACCCAAATGAGTGCTAATGATAAATTTGGGCTTGGGTATGGGGATCACAGATATGATGGCATTTTGAGTTATGAAAATGAAGTTTTACAAAGTGTATTTATGGGTAAGGAAAGTGATTTCGAAAATCCACCTTTGTATGATAGATTTGTTACAGCAGGAGGAATGCATGTTGTACCCCCACCTATGACAGGAAATTACATGCCATCTGGACCTGATATAGAAATAGATTACTCAAAATTTACATATGGTCCAAAACAGACTCAACCTAGTGAATCTGAAACCCAAACAAGTGACATTGATACTTGTGAATCTAACATTAGTACAGAACCACCTGAATTAGTGTCTGAACCAATCCGTTTGTACTGAATCTGCCTATGTAGAAAGTCAAAAGCCCCCACTATCATCAGGCGTGCGTTGATGCTCCTTATCATTCGAGGAGTATGAATCAAATAGTGAAGATGAGTATGTGTCTCTACTAACAAAAGAACAGGAAACACCTAGTTTTGCTAACCAACAAGTAAATCTCCTAGGGAAACTGTTAAGAATCTTTTCACACATAGTAAAAATCCTAAAGTTGACAAGAAGGAGTTAGGGTATGGGTTTACTACAAGAGCATGTTTTGTATGTGGAAGTCTTAATCATCTTATCAGAGATTGTGATTTCCATGAAAAGAGGATGGCTAACAAGCTATGTTAAACAATAGGATAAAAAGGAATTCTAGTCAAAGGGAGATAAGGCCAATTTGAAACAATGTGCAAAGAGTGAATCATCAAAACCAATTTGTTCCTATAGCAGTACTAACTAGAACTGACAAAATTTTAGTTAATACTGCGAGGTAGCGATATAAAAAATGTTAGTACTGCTAGGCAATAGTTTTAACAGGACAGGCAGTACTAACTTAGTACTGCTATGAAAGTTTATATGTTAAGCCTATGTGAATAGGTTAGACCAGCAAACTGTTTTTCATAAATCACTTCACATTTTTAAAGCCTTTTATAAAACACAGCACTTAGAACAGATTTTACAAACACAATAAGGTTATTATTGCTAAGGTGAATGCAGTTAGTGCTGTTGGGGGAAAAAGGGAAACTACTGTTAAGCCCTCAACAGGTTGTAATTGGAGACCACAAAGACACCAATACTAGCAAAATTTCTCCAAATACGATGATGGATCCAGTCTTAGAAATTGTTTCACTTTCAAAGATCCACTTGGCAGACTCAAGCCCAAACATGCTTGGGTCCCTAAGAGAATCTATCTCTTTTATTTGATTTGCAAGGATTTATCCCAATAAAAGCTTTACAGACAAGGAATAGTTGATAGTGGATTTCCAGCACATTGCCTGGAAACAAGGTCCTACCTTGCTGAATATTAAGACTTTTAATGGTGGCTGTTGATTTTAGAGTTAGTAAAGTTACATAACTGGTAAGGTAAATACAAAATAGGAAATTAGTTTTTAGAGGGATGTGTCCTTAGTGAAAGAATTTCAGCATTTCAATATTCTTTTTTGTGTCACAATGTGTAAAAAAGAACAAGGTTATGTTTACTGACTCTGAATGTAGTGTTTTTTTGAAATTTAAGTTTACCTGATGGGAAAATCCAAGTATTACTTAGAATCCTAGACAACAAAAACAATATGTACAGTTTCAATTTAGAGAACATTGTTCCTTCAGGAGGTTTAGCTTGTTTAATTGCAAAGGCCACAATTGATGAATCTAACAAATGGCATAGGAGGTTGGGTCATGTTAACTTTAAAAACTTAAACAAACTTGTAAAGGGAAACCTTGTAAGAGGTTTACCTTCAAAGATTTTTCAAAATGACCACACTTGTGTTGCTTGTCAGAAAGCAAAGCAACACAAGGCCTCCTGTAAGGCCAAATCAGTGAGCTCTATTAGTCACTCCTTACAGCTTCTTCATATGGATTTGTTTGGTCCTACATCTGTAAGGAGTCTAAACCATAAGTCTTATTGCCTGGTTATCACTGATGATTTTAGCAGGTTTAGTTGGGTGTTCTTCTTAAGAACTAAGGATGAAACTAGTTGCTATTAGGCACCATTTCATAAGGGATGCTTATGAAAAGAAACTTATCCAGGTGCTTAAAATCCACACTGATAACAATGTAGCTGATCTTCTAACCAAGGCATTTGATGTTAGTAGGTTCCAGTTCTTGGTTGTTACTATTGGGATGATCAATCCATAAGATGCATTAGTTAAGGGGAGGCAATATGAATTGTTGTATAGTTTGTATGAAGTGTTCAGTGTGCAGAAGCACTTTTAACCATCGGTGACGAATTTCAAGAAGTTCATTGGGTTTTCAAGAGTCCTTGGGAAGAGATAAAGACGGTATTGAAGTATTGTTGTTGCCAACCTTGTTCATTTTTTGATTGGCACAAGTTAGTACCGACAGTGCAAAGTTAGTACCGTTGGGCAAAGTTAGTACCGCTATAGAGAC
The DNA here is from genome assembly GCA_026074375.1 of Tanacetum coccineum. Lineage (NCBI taxonomy): Eukaryota > Viridiplantae > Streptophyta > Magnoliopsida > Asterales > Asteraceae > Tanacetum > Tanacetum coccineum. The sequence continues at coordinate 7,628 of BQNB010171051.1, read as the reverse complement.
GTTGAAGAAAATACCGCCAAGGGTACAAAGTGTAAATTGAAACGGTTTCATTGATTTTAGGTTTCCTAAACCTATATAAACCCATCTCAATTGCACAGTTCACTTACGTAATCACTCTCAAATATTTTCTTCCATACAAGCCCTAATCTCTCTCTCAACCGACGATCACTAATTTAACCACCATGGCTGTTCTTGAATCATGCCCTAAGCACAATATGGTCGCTTATTTAGAGAAGACTGAAGGGAATGCAGAGTTTCATGAAGTTATTGATTTTCTTGCGTGAAGCTCCATTCATCATGCTCTCACTGTAAGTCCAGTAGTCTCTACTACATTTGTTGAACAATTTTGGATGTCTGCTAAATCCAAAATAATCAACAATGTAAGGTACATTACTGCCAAAGTAGCTGGCAAGCCTGTGTCTATCTCTGAAGCATCAATAAGAAGTGACCTTCTTTTTGATGATGCTGATGGGATAGATTCTCTACCTAATCAGGCTATATTTGATGCTATACAGCTCATGGGTTATGAGGGGGATTTAACTGTGTTAACATTTAATAAAGCTTTGTTTTCACCCCAATGGAGGTTTCTATTTCATACAATGAATCATTGTATTAGCTCAAAAAGCACCTCTTGGGATCAAATTCCCACTAACATTGCCACTGCTGTCATTTGCTTAACATCTAATCAGAAATATAATTTTTCTAAATTAATTTTTGATGGTATGCTTAGACATTTAGATGCAAAGAAGAAGTTTGTAATGTATCCACGTTTTATTTCAATCTTTTTGGATAAACAGCCAGTGAGTGTACCGGTACCTTTAGATCATTTTCTTGTAAATGCTTTGACAAGTAAAGTTTTCTCCTTTATGGTTAAAAAGGGTAAACATTTTTCGGGGAAAGTCACACCTTTATTTGCTTCTATGTTGGTACAATCAACTGAGGATGAGGGTGCTACTTCAGAAAGACCATCTGAACCACAACCTACACCCTCTCCTCCTCACCCAAGTGAAGCAAATGTTAAGCCTCAATCTGACCCATCACCTAGACCTTCACCTACTCCTCATATTCCTGATTCTATTCCAGAGGTTTCTGGTGGGAATCAAGGAGGTCAGTCATCCAGTGATAGATCCCTTTCAGGGACTGAGGGTGGCATGACACTCCAAAGTGTCTATGATCTTTGTATCTCTTTGTGTACACAGGTTACAGATCAAGCCAAGGAGATTAAACACTTGAAGGCACAGATCAAGAAGCTCAAGAAGCAAGCCAAACCTGTTATTACACACCACAGAGCTTGGATGAAAAGTGTCTCTTTGAAGCAAAGGTTGGCAGGAAAGAAATCCTTGAAGTCAAACTGGATGCAAAAGGAGTCTGTATCCAAACAGGGGAGGAAGTCTGCCAAAGCTGAACCTTCAGTCCATAAAGATCCATTGTTTGATGAGCTTGATGACGATGAAATTGATAATATGGACATTGAGGATGTTCAAGATGTGGGGAGGACAAGAAATGGAGTGAATGCAGAGAAAGAGGGTACTGAAGATGCAGTTAGTACTGAAGATGCAGTTAGTACTGACAAAGAAAAAGTTAGTACTGACAGATCAAAAGATAGTACCGACAAGGAGAAAGATAGTACCGACAAGGAGAAAGAAGGTACCGACAAGGAAAAAGATAGTACCGTTAGCCTAGATGAAGGTACTGATGATCGAACTGAAGCAAGAAGTGCTACTTCAACCACTCCAACAACTACTCCTACAATGTTTGGAGATGATGAAACTATTGCTCAGGTTCTTCTCAACATGAGCCAAGCCAAAGCAGTTTCAAGAGAAAAGGAGAAAGGAGTTGAGCTTAAGGATGTTGAAGAGACTGAGAGACCTAGGCCTACTTCAACTAGATCACTATTGACTTTAAAGCCTCTTCCAAAGATTGATCCAAAAGATAAAGGGAAGAAGAAAATTAAAGAGGAAGATGAGTCTGATACTGAATCTGAGGATATTCCTGAAGCTGAAAAGAAGTTTAAGCAACTTGCTAGGGATGAAGAGATGGCTAGAAAGTTGCAAGAGGATTGGGAAACAGAAGAAGAAAGAAAAAGATTAGCTGAGGAAGAAGCTACAAAGACTGCCCTTTCAGATGAATATGACTTCATTCAAGCAAGAATTAAAGCTGATAGACTTCTAGCTCTAAGACTTCAAGATGAAGAGAGAGAGCAGTTCACTGTAGAAGAAAGAGCAAAGTTCCTTCATGATACCATTGCAGCTCAAAGAAGATTTCTTGCTGAACAAAGAGCTATTGCAATCAGAAACAAACCTCCTACAAGAACTCAGCTTAGGAATCAAATGATGACTTATCTGAAGCATGTTGGAAACAAGAAACACTCAGACCTGAAGAGCAAAACTTTTGAAGAAATACAAGCTTTGTATGAGAAAGTGAAGAGGTATGATGAAAGTTTCACTACTGTTGATTCCACTGAGGATGAGAGAAGGATTAAGGAGATGAATGAAAGAGTAAAAGACACTGATCAGAAGAGATTAAAGGAAGAAGACATAGAAAATGTACCTGCTAAGGTAGAAGTGACACAGCAGGGTTCAAATAACAGAAAAGGGGGTCATATTAAAATTATTGCAAGGAAAAAGCCAAGAAAACAGTCAGATGATTATAGTGATGATGAACATAGAAAATGCCTAAAGATTGTTACATTTGAAGGTACCTTAGATAGTGAGATAATGGAGAAGAAATCTGTCATTGCTAGATTGGACAAGGTATCATCACCAGATGGAGACTATCTTGTTATATACAGAGCAAATGGGAACTTCAGGGCATTCAACTATCTGATGGAGGTACTTCATATATTTGATAGGCAAGATTTATTTCACTTGTATGAGTTGATGATGAAGCAGTACTTAAAAAATACAATAGAAGGATTTGAGTTGATTCTTTGGGGAGATTTGAAGATAATGATGGAATCCTCAACTGAAGAAAATGATCAAAGTGATTTCTAGAGTAATCAACAAGATTGGAAGATTATCACTTGGAGATTGTATGAAGCTTGTGGAGTTTGCATTCTGGAGCTTGAAGATGGGATTGTTATTCATATGTTAGTTGAAAGAAGATATCCTCTTTCCAAGGAGTTATTGCAAAGAATGCTTGATCTAGGATTAGAAGTTGAAAGAGAAAGTACTGTTGCCCTTGATTTAATAAGATTCATTAAGAAACAGATTGATGAAGAGTGATGCTGTGAATGGACTTGAGAAGGGTTTGAGTGTTGGCTAACCACCACACAACAAATGGTCATCAGTTCACCATGCTTAACAGGCATAAGAACTGGCTAGTCCATAAGCAAACGGCTTGTGGTAAAGACTTCTCAAATCCGTTTATGGTTGACAATTTACCAAAAATTGTAGGGTTTTCAACTCACCTTGCTTCATGGTGAAGAGTTGGCTAGTCCAAGATCAAACAGTTCTTGGTAAAGACTACTCAAATCTGTTGATAGCTGATAGTTTGCTAAAAACTATATGGTTTATCAATGCACCATGTTATGGCAATGAAGCATTGGCTAGTCCAAAAGCAAACGGTATTTGGTAAAGACAAATCAATTCCGTTGATGGTTGACAGTTTACCAAAAACTGTATGGTAATTAACTCACCATATTTTTGAAATAAAGAGTTAACTATCCCAGAGCAAACGGCTACTGGTAAAGGAACATCAAATCCGTTTATGGCTGGTAGTTTGCCAAAAACTACAAAGCCAACTTAGTTGGATTGTTGCTGAAAAGATGTTGCTGTGTTGCTGACGAAGACAAAGTTGCTGCTGAAAGCAGCAGCGTTAGAGTTTAAAAATCAAGATTTGACAAAGTGTTTGGTTACATCTCCAAGAACTTGAGAGTAAATATGAAGAAACCATGAAGATAAAAAGAGTTCACATTCAAGTTTTAACGGGTGGATTGTTGGGATTTTTTGTTTTCACTAACTTTGTACCGATCGTAATTAACAGTTAGTATCTGTTAGTTATAGTTAGTACTGACAGTTACAAAGTGTTAAATTATGATCAGTTTAGTTCATACGAGAGTAGAAATTGTTTTAGTACCGTTTAAGGATATGTATGAGATTTTTTAGGGAAAAGATATGTATGTATTTTGTAAGGCTGTTAGGGTTTTATCCTTAGTCTATATAAGGATCACTACATTGGCATAGTTAGAGAATACTAAGATCAATATATCTCATATAAAAAATTCATATCTCAATAGTTAGTTAATCTGTAATCACTAAATAGCAGATTAATCGAAATTTTTGTTTAGTTTTTCATTGTTCTTTATTAGTATTGTGTTTAAGATTCGCAGTTAACACTTAGTATTCATAATCATTTGTTTCTACATAGCAACTGTATTTATTTATACATCTTGGCTTTCATCCTTAATAGGCTTGCAGATGTCTATTCAACAAGGGGACTCACACGGTGCAAATAATCAAGACTTCTTGAAGTGGCCAGCCTCTTCTTAAATTTAATGAAACGAAAAGGAGTTGTCGGTTTGACTCGTGGTTCTGGAAGATGGAAACTTATTTTCCCATTTGCAGTTGTCTAGAGAAGTTGCCAAGTCAAGTATGCTTCGTGCAGATTCTAAAACCATTGCATTGACTTGGTGGAACTCCCACAAGAGAACGATTAGGAATGAGGCCGCCTATGCCATGAGATTAGGCAGAACTTATGATGTTGGTGATAATTGTGTATTTCCCAAGGTACGAGTTTCTAGAAAATGGAAACTGAATTGTGGACATTGACCATAAAAGGGTAATGGACTTGATGCTATACTCAAAGGTTTCAGGAGTTGATTTTGTTGTGTACTAGAATGGTCCTTAATGAAGAGGACAGAGTGGAGAGGTTTATAGGAGGGCTACCAAACAACATTCAAGGAAATGTGATTGCTACAAACCCAGCATACGATTCCAAGATGCGTTACGGCTTTGCTAACCAATTGATGGTTAAGGAAGCTTACAAGGTTATTGCTTGCAAGGAGTGCTAAGAGTATGAGGAGGGATGGAATAGTAACTCAAGGAAATCCGATGGATAGCAACCGGCCATCAAGAGGCAATTATTATTAGGCAAAATGTGGTTAGAGTTACTCGAATGGTGAAAAATAAAGAGGAGAGGGTAGCTTAGACCTACACCTACTTTCCAACAAGTGCATATACTACCATGTAGGGCCATGTACAGTGAAGTGCAATAACTGTAGAGGTTGGACTCTGATTGGGATTGTTATGGCAACTTTACCCCCAATACATGAACTCAAGAGCTCTAGTTGAAATCAAAGGCAGGGTGTTGTTTTACGGTGTGAAAAGACCGGGTCATTTTAGGAAGGATTACCCTAAGTTGAGGAATCAGAACCGTGGAAAACAGAGTTGGAAACAAGACTAGAAACCAGACTGGAGGTAATGAGGCTACAGCAAAGGCTTACACCATTGGTGGAGGAGGAACAAACCCTGATTCCAACGTTGTCACGGGTACGTTTCTTCTCAATAACTGTTATGCTTAATTGTTATTAGATTTGGCGTCGATAAGATGTTTTGTGTCCTCTACCTTTAGTGCTTTCTTGCTTGATATTACTCATCCACTTTAGACACTTGGTACTGCCGTTTTAGAACTTGCCGATGGAAGAATTTCAAAAACAAATGTTGTTCTTAGAGGTTGCACGTTAGGATTATTAGGTCATCCGTTCGACATAGATCTAATGCCCGTAGAACTTGGTAGTTTTGACGTCATCATCGATATGGATTGGTTGGCAAAATACTACGTGTTGATCGTTTGTGACGAGAAGGTCATCCGTATTCCTTATGGAGATGAGGTGTTGATAATCCGAGGTGACGATTATGACAACGAAAGTAAGTCAAAACTGAATATCATATCATGCACGAGGACCCAGAAGTATATTCAGAAGGGATGTCAAGTCTGCTTAGCACAAGTTACATCCAAGAAGGCTGAGGATAAGTAGGAAGAGAAGCGACTTGAGGACGTGCCAATCGTACGGGAATTTCTGAAAGTCTTTCCAGAAGACTTGCCTGGACTACCGCCTGCTCAACAAGTTGAATTTCAAATCGACTTAGTCCCCGGTGCTGCACCTGTAGCACGAGCCCCGTATCGATTAGCACCAGCCGAAATGCAAGAGTTATCCACTCAGTTGCAAGAAATTTCTAACCGAGGATTTATAAGACCCAGTTCCTCACCCTGAAGAGCACCGGTTTTGTTTTTCAAGAAGAAAGATGGTTCTTTTCGGATGTGTATCGACTACCGTGAACTAAACACACTTACTGTGAAGAACCGATACCCACTTCCGAGGATCGACGACTTGTTCGATCAACTTCAAGGGTCAAGAGTCTACTCTAAGATCGACCTGAGATCTGGTTATCACCAACTCAGAGTTCGTGAGGAAGATATTCCCAAGACTGCATTTAAAACTCGCTATGGTCACTACGAGTTCCAAGTAATGCCGTTTGGCTTGACTAACGTACCGGCAATATTCATGGATTTAATGAATCGGGTGTACAAACTGTATCTGGATAGATTCGTGATTGTATTTATCGACGATATTTTGATTTACTCCAAGAGCAGAAAGGAGCACAAAGGACACCTTAAGTTGATTTTGAAGTTATTGAAGGAGAAAGAATTGTACGCCAAGTTTTCAAAGTGTGAGTTTTGGCTGTCGAAGGTACAATTTCTTGGTCACGTGATTGATAGTGAATGCATTCATGTTGATCTTGCTAAGATTGGGCGTCACCCAAGACACCCACCGAGATTCGTCAATTTTTAGGTTTGGCCAGTTACTACCGACGATTTATCGAAGGTTTCTTAAAAATCGCTAGACATGTGACGAAGTTGACTCCGAAAAGTGTGAAGTTTGATTGGGGAGAAAAGGCAGAGGCTTTGTTTCAACTGTTGAAACAAAAACTGTGTAGTGCGCCGATATTGGCTTTACCTGAGGGAAGTGAGAACTTTATGGTATACTGCGATGCTTCGCATAAAGGGTTGGGTGATGCAGAGGGATAAGGTCATAGCTTACGTATCCCGCCAACTCAAGGTTCACAAGAAGAACTATACTACACACGACCTAGAGCTTGGTGCAGTAGTGTTTGCCTTGAAGATGTGGAGACACTATCTATATGGTACGAAGTGCGTTGTGTTCACTGATCATAAGAGTTTGTAGCACATTCTCGATCAGAAAGAGTTAAACATGAGACAACGACGATGGTTAGAGTTGTTAAGCGACTACGACTGTGAGATTCAATATCATCCAGGAAAGGTGAATGTGGTGGCTGATGCCCTAAGTCGAAAGGAAAGAAGCAAGCCGCTACAAGTTCGAGCCTTAGTTATGACTTTTAGTTTGAACCTTCCTAAGCAGATTTTGAGTGCTCAATCGGAAGCCTTAAAAGAAGAGAACTTCATCAACGAATATCTGCATGACATAATTAACAAGCTAGAACCACGTGCTGACGGAACATTGTGTTTGAACAATCGAAGTTAGATTTTGCGTTTTTGAGATTTGAGGGCCTTGATTATGCATGAGTCGCATAAGTCAAAGTAATCCATCCATCCTGGATCGGATAAGATGTATCAAGACTTGAAGAAGTTGTATTGGTGGCCTAACA
>BQNB010171050.1:3325-13611 GCA_026074375.1 Tanacetum coccineum | reverse complement strand
GATGCCATAGCTATGCTTGAGTTGGTGAGACTTTAGCCAAGAGACAGATTGGAGTTGATGAATTCATTTATTGAAGGGAAATTCTATAGAGATCAGATCTACGGTTACCAGTGAGTAAATAGTTTCCCTAAAGATCTCTAACGAAACACATAGATTTCTGGAAAGCAACCTCCAAATCCGCATCACAAAATTGACCAACCGATAAGAGATTGTGATTGAGGCCTTCGACGTAATAAACCCTGTTGATCGTTATATTTCCTTGAACCAAATATCCATAACCAAGAATTAGAGCAAATTGATCATTGCCAAACCGAACGATACCTAGATATTTTTCAACAAAATCGCACAGCAGCTTTAGATTGCCCGTCATGTGCTTTGTGCATCCAGAGTCAACAATGAATATGATGAGTTAAACAATCTGCAAGAGAATTAGAGGATGATGGAATACTTGACAAATTGGATCCTAAAGAATTTGTGAGTTTCAAGACATTAGTTATCCTAGATATATTATCTCTGGCAAAGCTAACTCTCTTTTTTACATTCTTATTCCTAACTTTAGGCACCCATTTCATTTTTGTCTTAGGAACCCATTTATATCCTGATGGGCATTGTTGTTCTATTTACCATTTACATGCCTTACTAGTTTTCTCATACGGCATCCTATAGTAACTCTTGGATTTCTGGATAGTGGATTCTAATGCAACTGTTTTCTTAGGGGGTGTTGCAACATATTTCTTCCCTTGACTTTTGGGTTGTCTATTACTAATAGGCACTACTTTAGGCTTCTTAGTTCTAGCATTCACGTCATTCAAGAATTTAGAAACACAAGCATCATGATTCGAATTAAACACACATTTTCCATAAGTAGCACAAACAACATTAACATTCAAAGTTTTGGATTTTAAACTGTCATTACACGCAGTTACAGACTTTGTTTTATTAGAAATACTAGAAATACTAGGGTGGTCTTCTACTTCAGTCTTCTTATCCTTCACTCGTCTATTGTTTGGCATAACCTTATCTTTCATTTGAGTGCTCCTAAGCTGCGGTCTGCTAACATTAGTTTTGTGAATTACTCTTGTAGAGGTAGATACGCGAGGATCAGTATTCCTAGAAGTCTAAGGCAACTGAGGTACTCTAGTTTATGTTGTCCTAGTGTCAAGTCGATACATGCCTGGTTTAATCACATTTGTGTTTCTTACAGCTTGCCTTGCTGTTTGAGGCAAAATCTGTGTAGTGACTGGTTTTGATAAACCCTATGATACATCAGTTTTGGAAACCGACTTTGTTTTTGAAAAACTGTTCCTCTCAAGAGAGTCTGAAAAAGGAGTCGGTTTGCCTAGAACTGATAGTTTTGGAATCCTTTGAGCATTTGGTTGTCGAACAACAGATGGTTTGTCAAACTTAGTTTCTACAGATTTTCCTTTGCATTTCTCAATGAGTTTCTTTAACTCACTTATGGCAATGTTCTTGTCTTGCAATTGAGCTTTCAAATCTTGTATTTCAAAATATTGTTCACGTTCTTTTAGAAATACATTTGACGCTTTTCTTTGCAAAATGTGTCATTTTTCAATTGTTCTTGACATTGTTGTAAAGCAAGTTCAATAGAAATCGAGTGTTTTTCTAATTTAGCAAAACTTCGTAAAAGCTCAGTATAAACTTCTTTACTAATAGTTTCAGTTTGTGTTGAAAGCTTTTGTGCAAGACATTCACATTCTTTCACTTTATGAAGATATAAGCATTGCAATTCATTGTGATCATCTAAATCAGATAACGAATGCAAATAAGAACACATAATATCATTAGACACGCATTCTTGCAAAAGTGTATCATACATGTTTGAAAATTCTGCTTTATCAGATTCAAGTTCGTCAATTTCAGTTTCAATGGATTCAACGTACTTTAAATCATCATGCATTTCTTGCTTAAGTTCATGAACAAATGTGAAACTATCATTCTATGTCTTTATGGCAAGAGGCATCAAACATATCTTAATTAGGATTTCCATATCATGAGCAGTTGGTGCACGAAAATGATCATGAGAATGCTCTTCCCAAGCTTGATCAACAAGTTCTCTAAAATGATTTATGTTATTCGTCATTTCGTTATATGCTTGTCTACTTTTACTTATTGATTTTGAAACAGGTAAGAAACCGATGTTTTTAAAAAATTTTGGTTTAGATTTCACAAAAGATTTTCTCCACATTTTCTTTCTTACTTCATTTGCATGTGCCTACTGTTCATGATATTCCTGTGTTGCTGATTTGAAAATTTCATAAAGACTATTTAGCTTTGTGTAGTCATAAGGTCTCACAAGTCTTTATTCAATTTTGATCGACTCTCTTTTTCAAGAGTCAAAGTCTCTTCCCTATCGGGGACGAGTCTGTTTGCAGTATCAGATTGGTCATATGGGATCTTATACAAACATGGTTTTTCCGATTGAGCTGTTTTGAGGTACATTGGATTTGAAAAGGTTGGTCTACCATTGAATGTTAGGCCTTTGGGAGCTAACATATGTATGATTTGAATTGATTGATTCCTTTTGTAAACAATTTCATTCAAAAACTTTAATTGCTTTTCCATTGAAATCATTTTGTCAATGTATTTTTCTTCCTTAAGTTTCAAATCCGTTATTACCTTTGTTTTCTCTTTGACAAGACCTTTGTAATGTGACTTTGTTAAAAGACTCTGTTTGACTAACTCATCATGTTTCTCTTTGACAATCGAAATTTCATAGGCTTTAAGTTTTAAACCTTCTTTTATGTCAATTTCCTTTTGAGCTAATAGTCATAGAGTTTCATTTAACTTATGTTCAAGTTTGTCATAGTCAACTGTACAGTCATTTAGGGTCTTGTACTTCTCAAGCTCAGTCTGTTTATTTTGAATTGCAATTAAACAACTATCCCGAATACTATTAGACTCCCCCAGAGTTCTACTAGTCTCCGCAAGAATAGATTTGCACTCTTTCAATTCATGAGCAAGTGATGTGTTTGCTTTCTTTAATTGCTTTTGAATCTTTTTATTTTCATCAACATCAAGTTTTAAATTTGCAATTAAATTAGCTAGCGCGACACACTCATCTTCGGCATTTTGGTCAGTCTGAATATCATTATCACACATATCCGGTGAATCAGGAATAACATTACTATCAACCTTTTCCACTACACATGTGTTACTGATGGATTCAAGTTGCTCAGAATGCTATCTCTCATTGGCAAACACATTATATTCAGCATCGTATTGTACCTGTTCCAATGGCTCAGTATCAGTTCCTGAGTCTGCAGTAGGAACCTCCTGGATCTTTGCCATAAAATTGTAATGTGCTTCCAATTCTTGTTCATCAATCTCTTCATCTGTGTCGTCTAGCCAATCAGCTTGCTCTGCTTGTAATGGAACACCTTTCTCAGCTTGTTTGCACAACAACATCTTTTCCTTGTGATACGTTGAGTCTTTCACCCTTTTTGGTATAACAACCCACAATTTTCAACAATGTAATTATCCATCTATTAAATTAGATACAATTGTCATCAATGTAATATCTACTTATTAAATTAAGTACAACCATTTTCACGGAAATATTTTTGCTTTATTCCACCTATTATGCAACGTAACTTGCATAACCTAAGTAAACGAGCTCACGCAACCTACCTATGCCAATTTCATCAACGTTTATAGCTAGTAAACGTTATAATATGTCAAGCAATATGTTTTAAACTCTATTTTATCATACGTTATCTATTTAACGTACTTTTCAAAATGTTATTACAAAACCCATTTCAAACGTTAACGTTTATATCAACACCCTAATTATATGAAATGTTTACATATAAAGTGAATGTTCAAGCTTGCAAGGCATGTGTACAAGTGTAGTACAAGTTATTTTTGAATGTCTATTCCCTCCCAAACTCTAGTACAACCTTCTAAAGCTCAAAGTACAAGTTAAACATGCATAAAATTCAAACTAGGTCATTTTCCCTCCAAAATCATGTTTATTTCTTACCACCACATTAACACAAGTTACAACACTTAAAGCACAACTTCTAAACCAAGAAACTAAACCTTAAACAAAACCCTAATTCTAACCTAAACCTAGACAAAAACCCTAAATACCTAAAACTAGTTCTAACCTAAAAATCAAGCACCTCAAGTAGCTCCATGAAGGTCTTCATCGGGGGATTACCCAGAAGTATTAAAGGAAATGTTACCGCTTTAAAGCCTCAAACTTTGGAGGAAGCCATTACCATAACTCAAAGGTTAATAGATCAAGTAACAAAGCACAATTCTGTGCAAGGAACCAATGATCACAAACGAAAGTTTGATGATAGAAGAATCTTTACCAACAACAACTACCAAAACAACCGTAACAACAATAGCAACCCCAACAATGCCTCCCCTACTGAAAATAGTAGGTATACTGGAAGCCTTCCCCTGTGTAAGAAATGCACCATGCATCACATAGGACTTTGCACTATTAAGTGTCAGACTTGCAACAAGGTGGGTCATCTGACCAAGAACTACAGAAACAAAGGGCCAGCCACTGAAAGTAACTTGCAACTAGTGTCAGTAACTTGTCATGCCTGTGGAGAAAAAGGACATTACAAAAACTAGTACCCAAAGGCAAATAACAGTGCCCATAGAAGAGCATACTTGCTGAGGGACAAGAATGCTCACCAAGACCCGAACGTAGTCACGAGTACGTTCCTTATAAACCAACATCTAGCTAGAGTATTATTTGATTCAGGAGCCGATAAAAGTTTTGTATCCATATCTCTTGCTTCTAAGCTTAATATCCCACCAATTACACTAGATGCCACTTACGACATTGAAATGTCCGATGGAAACCTAGTAGGCACTAATATCGTTATCCAGGGTTGCACCCTGATCTTGCTAAACCAACCTTTCGAAATTGATCTCATGCCGATTAAGCTCGGTAGTTTTGACGTCGTCATTGGTATGGATTGGTTATCCAAGTATCATGCTAGAATTATCTATGACGAGAAAGTCGTCCACATCCCCATCGACGGTGAAACTTTGATCATCCGAGGTGATCAAAGTAAAACCCGACTAAGCCTCATATCCTGTATTAAAATCGAAAGGTATATATCCAGTGGATATCAAGTTTTCGTAGCCCAAGTAATGGAAAAGAAGTCAACCGAGAAACGATTGGAAGATATACCAGTAATCAGAGAATTTCTTGAAGTTTTTCCCGAAGATCTACCCGGCCTTCCTTCGGTTCTCCAAGTAGAATTTCAAATCGATTTAATTCTAGGAGCGGCACCAGTAGCTCGAGCACCTTACAGACTAGCTCCTTCAGAAATGCAGGAACTATCTGACCAACTACAAGAGTTAGCAGACCGAGGTTTTATCCGACCGAGTACTTCGCCCTGGGGAGCTCCTGTCTTATTTGTTAAAAAGAAAGATGGATCTTTCAGAATGTGTATCGATTATCGGGAGCTAAATAAACTCACCGTAAAGAATCGTTACCCATTACCCAGGATCGATGATTTATTCGACCAACTTTAAGGTTTGAGTGTTTACTTGAAAATTGACTTAAGATCATGCTATCATCAACTGAGAGTCAGGGATGAAGATATTCCCAATACTGCTTTCAGAACACGGTACGGACACTACAAATTCCAAGTGATGTCGTTTGGTTTAACTAACGCACCTGCTGTATTCATGGATCTCATGAATTGTGTGTGTAAACCATACTTGGATAAATTTGTAATAGTATTCATTGATGATATTCTCATCTACTCCCGTAACAAAGAAGAACACGCAGATCACCTGAGAATAATCTTAGAATTACTCAAAAAGGAGAAATTATATGCTAAGTTTTCCAAATGTGATTTCTGGATCAGTATCGTGCAATTTCTTGGGCACGTGATTGATAATCAAGGAATTCACGTTGACCCCGCCAAAATTGAAGCAGTTAAGAATTGGGCATCTCCTACCACACCCACGGAAGTACGCTAATTCTTAGGACTTTCCGGTTACTATTGGAGATTCATCAAATATTTCTTGAAAATTGAAAAGTCTTTGACTAAATTAACCCATAAAAACAAGAAGTATATCTGGGGAGAAGACCAAGAGTCAGCTTTCCAACTGCTAAAACAGAAACTTTGTGAAGCTTCAATCTTAACATTACTGATCTTCTCAATAGTATATACGTATAATAATATAACGATAATGAAATTCCTAAACTACCCTTGAGGACAAAGGAAGTAAGAAAAATCACACGAAAATATTCTATGTAAGAAACCGGTAAGTGATTACTGGGTCGTTTTCCCAAAGACTTATGAAATTGAGACCTCGTTTATTATTTGGACAATGACTTGAATTGGTTCGAAGTAGATTTGTTTTCTAAAATCCTAATAGTGAACAAATAAAGGGACAATTAAACCTAACTACGAGAAAACAATACGGGAAATTAGATGTTAACTAAAAACGCAAATCAAGAATCTTAAACGGGACCTAAAAACTCTAATTTAACTTGGTTTTTATAATATTTAATTGACTAAAAATCTAGGACAAAGGAAACTAGACAAAAAACGAAAGAATTTTAAGCTAAAAATCACTAAAAATATGAACGGGATTCAATCCCGTTCTTTAAAAAAAACAAATTTTGCAATTTTAACCCTACAGAAGCAAATCTATTTTTCCCAGGTTCTAAATGCTAAAAGAAAACTTTCTAAAAAAGAATTATATTTTTTTGACTTTTTTATAATTTTTTATGAATTAAAAACGATTTTAACAAAATTAAATGTTTAAAAATACTAAACTATTTATAAAAAACTAGAAAAATTATGAAAAATAGCTTGAACAATGTAGAATCTAGGAAAAATAGGCTCGTGAAAACAGCTTATCGAATAAGCTGTAAAATAAGCCAAAACAGCTTATTATACAAAAGAGCTCAAAAGGTGTATAAATATTAACTAAAGAAAAACTCTAACGGATGAGCTATTGTAGCATAATGGTTGAGAGTGTTGGGTTAAAACGCTTGGTTGATGGTGGTAGAGGTCCCGGGTTTGAGCCTTACTCACCCGGGGCTTCCCACTATCCCAAGTGTTTTTGTTTTTGCCAATTTTTTACAACTTTTTAGAACACTTAAAAATAAGCAACTTTTTCAAAACAACTATTTTTACAAACCACAAATAAGCACTATAATAAGCACTTAAGATGACAGAATAAGCTTAACTCTTAATTCTAAATCACAATAACTGTTGGGACTTTTAAAGCACTAATAAGCAATCCTAAAAGAGAAATAAGATATCATAGATATTCAACTATACCTAATAAGCATAAACAAGCAAAAATAAGCAAAGAACTTAAGCTACAATAAGCTAAAACAGACAGATTACTTAAAAGCTATAAAACTTAAAATTTTTACTCTAAGATGCAAATAAGCTATAATAAGCTCTAACCTAAGAGGAATAAGCTAAAGTGGGCATACACTAAACTAATAAGCTACACTAACCCTAAATAAGCTAGGAAAATAAGCAAATAAGCACAAATAAGCCAAATAAGCAAAATGGCACAAAATAGCAGGCAAAAAACAAAAGGGGGCACATTTGAGCTTAAAAATAAGCTCAAAGATGGATCCTTTCAGCTTAATGAGTTATACCACTGAAAAGTTCTGACAATAAGCTACAATAATCAGAAATCAAATAGGAGTTTGAAACAAAGATAAGCAAAGAAAAATGCTTATGAAAAAGCTACACACTCAGATTCCAACACTTAGAAGACATTTTCAAATCTTTACAAACCCCTACTTTTAAGCTTAAAAATAAGCAAACAATCAGACCCTTACAGAGTTGAGACCTAAAAACAAATAAAATTTGAACCTCAAGGAACACATATCATCAATCAAAAAGCATTTTGAAATTCTCAATAAGCCACAACAAGCATTTGAAAAAGCAATTTCTCAAAAATTTTAAACACTTACCACTTTTTGACAGGTTTGGCAAAAACTCAAAACAAACTTGCAAGTTTTAGAGCTTTGTTTCTAACCTTTTTCAACACATTCATGAACACAAAAACACAATAAACTAAAGCACAATCAAATAAGCAACTAAAATAAGCTACTACTTGACATATTCAAACAATGAACTCTTAAAACCTTAATTTTGAGATTTAACACTTAAAAACCTAAATAAAATGAATTTTAGGACTAATTTTACCTAATCAAAGCTGACTTAAAAGCACAAAGCAGGTTTTGACCCATTTTCACCCATTTTACCTATTGTCCCAAACACCCCTTTATAATCCTTAAATCCAAATCCATCTTATTAGATTGAGATTTAATGAGCACAAATTAAATACCAGATATTAAACAGCATATAACAAACTTAATGAACCAATATAAGAAAACAAATAAGCCAGAATAATAAGCTAAGACACTATGCTACTATTTTTGGTTTTTATGATTGTTTTATATCAAAAGCTATTAAAATAAAATTTAAACTACAAATTAAGTACAATAAGCATTAAACAATAGTGAGAAGCAACATTAAGCTAATAACATCAGTAATAAGCTAATATTAAGTAGTAAAATAAGCAGACATGTAAGCTTAAAAGAGAGAAATGAAATGTACCTTAATCCCTTTGCACAAAACAGGGATAATAAGGCTCTAAGAGCTAATCAACAAGCTCTGGCTTGTTATAAACAAGCCAGTAAGTCCATAAGCCCATCCACAATTGGCTTATCATCCTTTTCCAAAGCTTAAGTAAATTTAGGGGGTGAATTTGTTTGAGTAAAGCTTTGATGGCTTTACTGAGTAAAAAGCTAGCTTATGAGTAGATTTAAGAGCTTATTTAGCAAAAGAGAGCTTATTTAAACATTTTGCATAAAGGTAAATTATAAAAGGAAAATTGAATTAAGAGTAAACTTTAACTTTTATTAATAGAAAACTGATTACAACTTGAAAAGGAGATTACAAAGACAGAATTAAAATTACATTTAATTGAAAATAAGCTAAAAAACTATATTAAGCTAGTGCTAAAAGCTGGAAAAAGAAGATTAAGATAGATATCCATGTGAGTGAGGAAGGTCTTGTACTTATAGGCTTGAAAGAAGGATCTAGATCTCTGCACACGCTTCTCCTTGATCTCTAAATCTTGCCCCTTCAATTCTTGCAATCATTGGATCCTTATTCTCATCTGTAGGATCAAAGTGTGAGCACACGGATTGCCAGCGTGGCATTCTGTATGTCAGAGGCTTTGTAATTCTTTAACAAAGGATTTAGTGTAAAATCCTACTTCCATATGTGCTTCTTTAGGATTCCGCGTGTCCTCCTTTGTTTGTTTGGACCAATAGAAGGGTTTGGTGACGTCTAACCTTGCCAGCGTGGAGCTTGGTATTAGAATCATTGAGCCACGTCATTAATTTGAATTAACCCTTTGATTTTGACGGGTGGGTTAAATGGAGAAGACGGTGAATAGTAACAAACGGTATTTCCCGCCTTTTCTTTTCTTTTTATAACTGAGTCCCGGGGTGTTGGGTTGTTTAACTTGGTCTTTTATAAAAAGAAATAGGCCGGGTGAAAATGGCTTGGTTATAAGGTTTATAGTTAAAAGAGAACGACCGTTATCTCTTTTATAAAAAGGAGATAACGATGTTAGGGTTTAGGGACTTATGGTGAAATTTGGTTTAACATTTTGGGTATTTTGAGGGTTTTGGCATTTTGTAGGTTGACCAATGTTGACCAAGAGTTGACTTTGTTGACCTTTTGCTAGATTCTTCTGGCTCTTTTGCACTCTATCCGTTCTCGTGTCCGTGTTTGTCCGGTTTTAACCATTTCCTTGTGATATTTGCATTATCCGTACCTACACATACACAAACAACAAAATACACAAATACAAGCATATTTTTGCACATTTTGATCATTTAAGGGCTATTTTGGATATAATTAAGAAATGTGATTTCTCACATATCAGGTAGATTCAATTTAAGAAGAATCTCCTTGACAGGATTTCCAGCTGAAGTATAGAATCTTTCTAAAACATTTGCATTAGATTCATCAAACTCAGCATGTTCTCATTATCGGAACGTCTCAAAGCAGACAACACGATAAGAGTAAACTAGTGAGTTACTATCTCACCGATTGAAATAAAAAAATCGATTTTAAAATCAATCAACGTGTCATTTGCTAAAGTGATTTTGTGACACATCGAGAGTGTTAATCATTTCAAAAATTCATCATCGATCGTCAATTCATATCATGGAACAAGTTTGATTCTTATAGAATCGCACCATCGTTTCTTTCCAGTTGTCACAAGTTTGATTC